>JAMKCH010012445.1:0-26585 GCA_023653785.1 Ophioderma brevispina | reverse complement strand
CTACCATCAATGGTGAAATAGCTAAACTCACATCAAGTCCTTCATATTAAAATTCACAAAAAAATTTTTGTAATTTCTCGGATTGGATTTTTGTTATACGAGTATCCCCTATAGTACTGTTATACATTATTGTTCACAACATAAACAAACTCCATTCATCTCAAACTTTGACATACTATCTTTAGTTCTAGTTACCTTAATTCTAATGCACACAATTATATTTAGAAATCTCCGAGTCGCAGTCTTTAAGATCTGCAACCTCATTTTCCCCACGACAAATGAAATAGGTTTAGACACTACTCCTGCCACAGAAATACAACCATCCAGTCCATTCTTTTTTTTTTATGGATGACCCCCTTAAAGACTTTCACATGAGCTCAAGTATTTCTAACATGTTTATAATGGCATACGTATTGTATCTGCCAAAATTTTCAGCTCACATTCATGATTTTGAAGGTATTTTGACTCAGACCAGACGCGACTCCTTAATGATCTCTTAACGACCTTCAATGATTTCGAAAATATGTTTCAACATGTTCAAATGTTATAAGAATCTTCAAAATCAACTCAAGTCGGAACATTTTGAAAATGTTGACTTGACCCCTGAATGGACTGAATTATATCAAGGGGATTTTACATGCATCAGTACAAGGTCCATGGTACTAGCTTTAATATTGTACATATTTTTCAGGTTATTTTTGAACTCAGACCAGAACGACCCCATAATGACCTTTGAGCAAAATCTGTGACACTCCATAGACTGACTAATGTTAAGTAACATGACACAGGCATGTCACCAACACAATTGTTTATGTAGAACAAACACATATATGCAAAATCAGCCGTTTTTGACCCCTGTGACCTATGATGACCTTGACAGGGGCAACATTAATGTGACATGTTTGGGCTGACTCAGTGGCCATTTGTGTAATTCTGGTTAGAATATTCACACAATGACCGGCTAGAGCAGAGCAGTTGAAGCATGAATTGCCACAATAAGAAACAGAACAATGGCATCTTGTCAAGCTCCCACTGGGTAAATTTTGCCATTGCTTTTGCACTGCAATTAAATCTGTAATATCAGCAAAATGTTTCAATGAATTACACAAGAAAGTTCGTAAATTTAATCTGTAGCCAACCTAAATTTAGGCTGAGTACCGGAGTTCCAACAGAAAACCGAATCCTGCTTCTCATGTTCACAACAATTTGTTTTTACTTATTTCATATAGGGCATATTGGAGTTGTTTAATCCTCACTGAAATCAGGTTCTTTGCTGCATTGTATATCATGAAGTGCACCAATTAGTGAACTTTGGCCGTGGGTGGCATAAGCCACCATCATGGTTTTTCCCAAAAAATGTAAACAAAACTTGGGCCTAAATTTCAGGAAGTGTCTATGTACAGTCTTTTTGAAAAAGAAGGTTTATTGATTGTTAAAACATTATTATATATTCTTTAAAGAGTTGGAAATATCGAGGGTGTTACTCTTCATCAAAATTAAGGTTCCTTAGTCATGGTTTGAGATGCTTGTAAAAAATGTTCATAACCACAATACATCAAATCTCCTAAACACTGTGGGTACCAAAACAAATACCAAAAATTCAACATATCATTGAAAGGAGCTGGCTTTTAAAAAGTACCTTTGATGTAACATATTTTATCATCATTTTCAGGGTGATACTTTACGAGTTCTAAACTTTAAAGTGACCTTTGTCCTCAGACTTGTTATTGATGCCTCCGTTTGTAATGTGGTTTAGAAGCGGATTCAAAGATGGTTTGGGAATATGAGCCATTTCAAATTAGTTTCCTGAAAAGGTGATTAGAGCCAAGTCTCTTATATGTTGAGACTTTGTTGGGTTGTTCATCTTATTATAATACCATACAGCTGGTGCCCAAACCAACACTGGGCACCAGTTCATTATGATGACCATTTTATAATTCTGGGTCAGCACTGTGCAGGCAGATAATCACTCAAGAAACTGTAGAAGTGTTGCCATTTTGGGGCTAGTGATTACCAGAACAAGGAATAACAAACTCTTTTTCATGAGTTCCCAGAGAGCCAGCAAGGGTTGTATAACCAGTAAGCCCCACCTATACTTCTTAAACTTGAAGTAACACAGTAAAAATTAATTGATACGCTGCACCGCATATTGACACATGCCTGGGCGCCTTACTACAAAACAAGCTCATTACACTCTTAGACGCAGTCTAAATTGCGCACAATTAAGACACAGCGCAAGATGTACGAACAAAACAAATCTCTTATACTGATACACAAAATACTGGTGATAAGTCGACAAATACCAGGCATTCCTTGGGAGACTTGTGTGGGAGTTTATTGATTACTTTGTTCTTCCAGGTTTACAGAGTATAGGGCAAGTCCTGCTATAATTTTCAAGTTTGACAGATTTGTATTTCCAATCTTGATTTTAAAAGGTTTATACTAGTTATGATATAGATTTGACACAAAAAATTAGCAAGTAAACTTGCATCATCTCCCTGGCAAGACGGCAGTCTGGAACATGACCTCAGATGACCTTTGACCTTGGTCCATGAACTTTAACATTCATGAATGAACCCCTATTGCACCTTAAAGAGACACTGGCACATTTGAAAAATAGTGCGCCCTCAAGATTTTTTAAAATCGATATTTTTGCATGGTTGTAAGGCTTTTATATACAAACGCCTTCACCCTAAATGATTAAGACCAAATCAGCTTCCTTATGGGTAAAAAAAACTATAATTTAACGTCGCCGGCGACGTTAAATTCAGCAGACGACGAAAATGGCGTTTAACACATGAACACGCACGCCGTATGCATGTTTCTCACGCTATGCACACTGTTTGATCGGTCTATAACCTTTGTGGTTTTAATATCAGGGAGTACGAGTCAAAAATATTCATGTAATATACACATTTGTTGATTAAAGTTATGGAAAACTTAAAAGTTGGCCTACAAATTACCTGGATGTCTTTATCCTCATATCAATGTCCCTATCTGTTTTGGGTATGTTATTTTTATGTGTAAAATATATCTTTGTTCTTCCAATGGCCTAGACTATCATTTGAGAGCAAATTGAAGAAATTTCATATTTTGTGAAAATGTGCCAGTGCCGCTTTAACCCCAAGTCTGGTTTAAATCAGGCTTAAAGGTGCATGTTCCAATCGTCTTTGGGACCCCCTAATTTCCCCGGAAGTAGTTTCGATTTTTGATATCAGAGGAAAGGCCATATTTTTCTCATTGTCCTGAAATTTGAGCCCTCAAATCCATTTCATTGCCAAGATATAAACCCAAAACCACCAAATATATGGTTAACCATCAATATTAGCACAATATTGAATAGGGCTTTGCAATGCACATTATTGCTTCTACTATCAAAACCGCAAGTGTGTTTCCTCCACGGTACTTGATGGGGCATATGTGCAAGTGCCAGGCTCTTATATCAAGTAGAGAACACAATAGACATAAATCGGAACAAGCACCGTTAAACTTTTCGAACAAAATGTGAAAAATGAAAACCTAACCAAACTGGAACACACAGAGGTGCGCTATCGCAAAATCCCCCTACTGCTTCTCAAGCCAGGGGATAAAAAAATACGACGACCAATTTGATATACTAGTAGTTTAAACTTACATGTGATGTAGATTTGATGAAAATGTGTAAAAATACAAAATCCAATTTGTTACAATTTTGACTGTCAAATTGATACAGATTTGACATTGTCAAATGTGTATTAAATTTTCTTAGACAGGGATTGGAAACATCAATTTATATCAAACTCAAGATTTGACACACATTTGACATATTTATGATACAAATTCGATACATAAAACTTCTGCACAGTGAGTAAGAACAGCGACACAGTTCAAAACTGTAATGAGGCATGTCCTATACTGGATTTTTTCAAACTTTCAAATATCATTCTTTTATATTCATTCTACATAATGTATGTATGAAAATACATAAAAAAGGAAATACATGATGAATATGGCAATTAAACCGACTTAGAATTTGACTTCCATTTTTTAATTATTTCAACCATCAATATAAAATAAAAACTTTCTGATAACCAAATTTCAATATTTACAGTAAGGCAAGGGTCATAAATTGTCCATTTCATTTACTATTTACATTGTGCTTGACATCAAAGGCACATTCAGGTTTGCATTTAAAAATGATTTGCATTAAAGTTTTCATAACTTAGTTACAAATCCCAATAGGTCAGCATCTAGATACATGGATTGAGACTACAGAAACCCCTGTAAATACAGTATGAATGCAAAAAAAAATCAGTGTGGAGCAAGTCCATATCAAATGCATAGGGACTGACCTGGATTTGTTGTGGACATTCACCCTTATCAGACAATACAGAAAACAGAATATATAGCCCACAAATTGTGATGAAAAAATAATGCAAATAAAGTATCATTGGGATTACAAGATAGAGAGTATGCTGCTGGGCATTTCAATGGGAAAGAGCATGCAAGAGCACCTGTGGAGCAGCAGTTCAGCAGTTCTTTTAATTTTAGAGTCAATACGATAACCCAACTTCTGATTTGCCAATTGCATCTAATAAGCTAAATAAAGGGGATAGGAATATGGGATCTAAACTACATACAAATGGACTATTATTCAGCACCATGTGACTGCAACACTAAAATGCACAAGCACCACTAGAGCTTTGTATTTTTGCCAATGATATGCTATGTGGCTTACCTAATGGAGTAAATGGAATTTCCAAATATCGATGCAATACATGTACATTAGGACCACCATTTGAGCACCAAAAAGAACCCAACTGATGACACTTTAATTCTTTGTACACCACACACTATGCAGGGAGACCCAATTAGCTTACTCAGTTGGCAAAATAAAGATAGGGATTTCTGACAGTGAAAATGTTTGTCAGGAATTGATCAATTAGAGAATAAAGGTATTGTATAGCCACTGCCGTGTATCTATCGTGTCATATCACACAGGCGACAGCAATTATTTTAAGTAGACCAGAGGCGCAGCCGAGGTGTGTTATGCTAAAATAGTGCTGTCACCCGTGTGATATGGCACAATAGATACACGGCAGAGGCTCAATACAACACCTTTATTCTCATTCTTTAACACCTATTCAAAATAAGAAGGTATAGTAACATATTACTAAATTATGATAAATTGTATCCAACAAACTACCCCAGCTTTTTAATTGATCAGCCCATTCTTATTATTCACCTTCAATTAGCCTGAGCAGTCCGTATGCGTAGCATATGCGCTGTACATGTGATATCGTCATACTTGGGTCATCTGCACGGTGTTAGCCTACGCTATAACCGTTTGACATCACATCCTATATCTGATCCTAACTCAATCTTGGTCATCATACTTTTATTATTTTGCAGATTTATTTATTTTGACAGAATTCACCATGCCACAGATTTTCTGACATTAGTACAGTATACTGCAATGTGTATTCACTGTTTTTAAAGGTATTTCATGTATAAAATATCTAGCTACAATATCTCCAAAGAACGCTTATCAACACACTCTAGCATGCTCTAGCATGCATAGCTCCACACGAAGTTAGCAATTTGTGGACTATTTTGCCATGCTGTCTACGACTTCAGAAGGTTCAGAACAATATGTACATACAATAAAATATACATCTCATTGAATCATTCCTAAATATTTTGAAAGTGTGGTTTTTTTTTTATGATTTAGCTCCATTTCTAGGAAAACGAGGAAAGGAAAAAAGTCTACTTTGGTGGCAATTTGTATTAGCCATGTTTTGACTTGGAATGTACATAGTGTTAATTGTTAAAAAGTTAGAGGGGTCCACCAGCCCCCCACAACCCCCCTTTGGTTCTAACTAACCAACTGAACTCCTAAAATGATACTGAAACAGGTCATTATTAACATGCAGAAATTTACAAACTTACCAAATAGAGGGCTCATAACCCAACCTAACATCCCTTAGTATAACCCAATTCCACACCAGCTCTTTTTGGCATTGCAAAATATCTACATTTTTCTAGAAGCCCACAACTTTTCTCACAGGGAGTGGTATACAGCTTTGTAAGGCACTTTTTTGGCTTCTAATTGGTCGTCCGCTTTGGGTGATTTGGACAGAGGTTAGACAGGTTTTGTTTTCTGTCCAGGCCCCCTATTCATTACAGTAATGTCGGGCATTTCTATTAGACTCTTGGACACCTTGCAGTATTCACAGCTGGGCATTTCCTCCATGGTTCTGGGCCTCAAATCTTTTCCCTCGCTGGCAGCAGGTATACATGCAATGGAAAAATATCACTGTTGAAACGATGTTACAAACATGCCATCATAGTTACATTGGTCCTATCTGTAAAAAAAGGGGTTTGGCCTAACAGGAGTGGTATTACCATCTCTCCAAGGCTCACCCACAATGAGCAGAGAAGCCCATGTATACCAGTCACTGGTGCATGAGATTCAAGCCACGATATTCCTGCTGGATACAGTGAGGCCATTGGATGCCCCTAGGATAGCCGTTCCAACCCAAAGAGCTAGGGGATTGGTGTCGGCCTCGTATGCAGAGCCAGAGATGACACCAAGCACCAAGTATATCTATCATCTATCATGTTAGGGGCGAAACTATGCTAGCTATGCATATGAAAGTCCACGCCCAATGGCAAGTTCCCCAGAAAAGAGAGTTTAAGTGAGTTGCTTCTTTAGGTGAGAAGGTAATCATGTTTTTTATTCCTGGCAAAGGTGAATATGAATCCTCCATCCAACCTCAGCTCCCACCATATAAGAATAAAGAGAAAAAGTATCCCAAGATGTAATTGGTAAAATGCTTATCAGATGGTTTCATGTTTGGCTATTTATCGTTTTGCTTAGAATTCACTGCATGTAGGAACGGGAAGTGGTGATGTACAAAAGAAGTAGGTGAAGACAATAGCCATCAACATTAGGAACACGGAATTATTATGACACGCCTTGAACGCTGTGCTGATCGAAAGCGTTTCTGTATGATATTATTTGTTTCTTTTCCTGATGTATTGTCATTTTGGTTCCGTTGTGGTAGTGCTATTATTAGTGGTGTTTTTCTGGTGTTGCTGTTGCCGTTTATTATATTTTCGCCTCCTGTGTTTTCTGGTGTGGCTGTGGTTTCTCCTGGGGAGTTGAACTTTGTTTATTTTTGTCTTCTGTTTTTCTGGTGGCTTTGTATTATCCATTGGCACCCCTAGCTACCGATGAATAGTTGGCCTGCATCTCCTGCTTGCCTTCTTGATCTACCTTGCACTGCCTCCACACTGTGTATCTTTCATGTGTGATTGATCTCCCAATCTTGGTTTAAAACAAGTCATTTTTTATTTCTGGAAGAAGAACCCATCTTTTTTAACACGTGCCTCGTCATTTGAAGTACACTTGTATTCCAACGTTAAATTTGCGGTTAGTGGAGTGAAATTTGTATAATTTAAGTTGCCTTGGTAGCCCAGTTAGAATTTGAAGGCTGACTTGGTAGGCTGATAAATTGGACCAGCAAGAAAGGGTCGCTGAAGGGACCCTTCAACAACTGAAATGAAGAGCCTGCAATAATGGAGCTGACTTCTTTCCCCACATCCGAACACATACAACATTAGCACCTGAAGAGAAATAAATCAAATGAGGCAAATAAATTAGTACAACACGTCAAACTGGTTTGGACAGACCCGAGATAACTTTTCTCAATTTGTTGCCAATTTGTCCCCCCCCCCCCCCCCCCCCCCCCCCCCACACAGTCTTGTAATGTGTAGGAGAGTGATTCAGAGAACACACCACACACACCAAATCTGGCCGTCAACAGTCTTACATCGACTATCATAATGTTCCTTCAATGTAAACAAATACCACCCTCAATTTATGACTACCTTAACAAGGGCGATTTTGTGAAAAATTGGGTATACCAAGGCTTTAAAATAAGTTTGTCGTAACGGTAACAAAGGAAAAATATAGGGATGGTCCGTCGGTCCAAACAATGTTTACAAAGTTTGTTTTTTTTCATACAAGCAAAGATCTTTAATTGTTTGTTGTTATATTTAATGTTTAGTTTCTTTCTGTTGGTACAAAATATTTTAACAGTGAATGAAATCATTTTGTGCTAATTTGCTAATTTTTTTGAGACGGCAGGTTTTTAGGGTATTCGGCGTTACGGCAACAAACACTTTTTTTGCCCAACTTTTGTCTATACAACAGTACATACAGTCAGTAATGGTAACTGGGTTGTTGTATGTTTTAGAGATGAGGATTATGTTTAACTTGAACTTTTGCTATGGTTGGTATTTAAGACCATTATTTTGGTTTTGATGGTTAATGTTATGGATACGCTTAGCTTATGGGGTAACGGTTAGGTTTACTACCAGTAGCTATTACTAAAGATTATATACCTCATATTAGATTCCCTGTCCATCTGATTGGTTAAAAGTTGAGGCATGAATTCAACTAGCTTCAAGAATTGAACCAAAAATAACTCTGCCCTGGGAAGAGCGGCCATAGTTCATGAACTATGCCCGGGACACCTCTTCTCAGCATAGAGACTGCCGAACGGACTATCCATCCGTATTATGAGTGTACTCATTGAAGCTGGTTTAAGAGATGAATATAAGCAGACCCGTCACATTTTGTTTACTCGATGTGGGGAGTCTGTGCTGTAGTTTTAAGGTCGGATACAAACCGGAGAATACAACAATACAAGGGAATGCACTGAATCGCAAGCATCCAGTAGGCCTATTCAATGCGTTGAGGTTGTTGTTACTGCTCGTACTTGAAAACTATCCCCTCTGATGTTGTTTGACAGCGCCCTTGTCATAGCGCCTCGGCGCCGCGCTTGGCTTTTTGGAAATAAATGGTTGCGCCCATGGCATCGGCACTCAGGTTTGACAAGTCGCTGGCAAACGATTTGCGACCGTTGATACACCTAGATCCCAAGATTTCTGCATAAATCAAGAGACAACATTGTGTTTATTGTGATGTAACAGAAATATATAAGTTGGAATTAATCACATTTCTCGTGATGTGGTGTGTTGTTTTCATCGTGTTAGGGAAGTGCTTGAAGCGGTGATTGTAAAAGTTGCTGAATTTTTTCGGAGCTGCAAGGAAAATTGTAAACATCCCCTTGCCAACCAAAAATGGCAAGAAGGTCGATTACATCGATCCGTTTGGACTCCAACAATCACTTCCTCAACACCAAGAAAGGTTGATGCTAATTCGTGAACAAGTTTGGACCCTGAGTTTACACAAAATTGTTAAAGCCATCAGCACGCCATGCCATGACAACATGGCCTACAGCTCATGAGCCACACATGATATAGGCCTGTTTTAGCAAGACAAAAATCTAATATATTCGGTAATATACAACAAATATTGACTGCTTTTTATCGGACATGTTGAAACGATAAGGCCCCTCCCCTCGTTGATCTCGAAACCATAACAACCTCAAATGCCTCCGCTTACGCCTCGGGGCATAGTATGGTTTTCGAGATCACCTTGGGCGATAGTTTCAACCATGCTCCCTCAAAGCAGTCATATTTGTATACTATAATGATAAAATCTAGTACACGAGATCTTACTGATGCTGACCCTCATTTTCTTAAATATTAATATTTCAAAGTGGAGAAAGAAACCTGGCTTGCCCATACTAACTTGGTAACACTTATTAACATGGACATACAACATGCCTAATCGTGAACGCCCCTGGAAAAAATCCTGGACATCTACGCCTGGGCAGGGAATTCCCTAATTGTTCCCAATGTTTCTAGCATGCGAGCTGTTTTCTTTTCTCCTCCCACGTGAAATAAGATTCTACTATGACAAAACCCCTTCTGCTATTAAAGTGCCAGGGGGATAAAAAGAAATAATTTACCGCTTGTAATTTTTAACTGAAGATTGTAATTATCACTATTTTTTAAAATACTCATGTTATAGTGGCAACAAGCTTTGTCACACTGTTACACATTTGCTTAGCCATAACCTTAGTACTTTAATGTCAGACTGAGACTACTGTTTTTGCAAGTAATCATAATCTCATTTTTTTTTTTAAGGTGGAAAAAAGTTTATTGAAAAACGGGGGAACCCACATTAAGACATGATCACGTTCATGTGCAGCCATAAAGGCACTCCTACATGATCACTTTTGTTAACTATTCTGTCTTTACTAACATCAGGAAACAAAGTGATTTCTACTGTAATTACTGGTTAGGCTTACACTAATTCCGACCATTGGAATAAATCATAATGACTCTCCAAAGCATTTTGTATTGTTCCACATAACCATCTTTTCTCACATGTTTCTCAATCTAGAGTTGGATGGCAAAATAAATCGGGCTGAAATTAAAAAGTTGCAGAAAGTGATAATAAAAATCCTGAAATGAGAAAAATCCTGAAAATCACACCCCTGAACCTGTCTTTCACAGCTACAGACATTCCTCTGATTTGCCACAACATTTCTAGCAATAATGCTGACACTACAAGGTTGGCCCACTGATGTGGCCCTGTAATCCCGTCACAAATACCTCAACTTTTTTGATGCAGAACCTACAGTCTTAGCTGGGTCTCTACACCTTATTAGTATTTCCCTTACAGAATGTCATGTTCTGCTTTGTGGGCTCCTGCACAATTTTAACACTTCCCTAGGATTCTAAATCAAATATAATTTCCATACTCAGACAAGATTGTGGATAAGTAAAATACAGGTTACTTTATCTGCAACTTTTATTTGAAAATTTACCCTAATTATGGCAGCTATTGCGACTTTATTATGAATGATCATGTGATGAAATACACTACCTGTGTCTATGGCACCCATATCAACACCTGCAAATGAAGATACTGATAACTGAGGTCATAAGCTGTTGACAGTATGGAGTGCAAGCAGTCCAAGTCCACTCATTCCTAGCGTATATGGCTATCAGCAAAAGTGGATGAATTCGCTCAAATGTAATTCCTCCAATGATAGATCGCAACAACATAACCAATACTTCTTCCAGTAAAGATGAAGGCGACGATGTGGTAGGTCGACCTGCAATTTTGTTTTGTTTCTATCTCTCCAACTCACCCAGGTTGGGCCAATACTGCTACTGCACAATCCCCTGATAAACCATGTCACATATTTTAAACCCAAAACATGTTAGCATGAATTTTTTCTCATTACATAAGATTGACACATTCTTTAAAGCCACTAATTTTCCAAACCAAAATTCATGAAAGGGACTTTAATCTAGTCACTGCAGCAATCTCTGTCAGTTTGTATCGATTCCCTCTCATCCGAGTCCCCAGTGCTCGAGTCCGAGTCTGAGTCCCAAGTGCTCGAGTCCGAGTCCGAGTCCTCATGTCCGAGGTCCCCCGGTCCGAGTCCGCGAGTCCTTGACAGAATAGTTGTACCAAGTTTGCTCATGATCAAATAAGTAACGCGAGTTAAGTGGATTGATTTTCACACTTTTTCCCTCTTGAGCATGGTGGGAAAATGTGTAATAAAAAAGCAGTCTTCACTGGAAATTGGGTCTCTAGAGGTAAATTTGCATTTGTACTCTCCGAACGCCACATCTGTTTCTAGCCTCTGCGGGAGGTAATGAAGTAGTAGGGGTAGTCCAAATCAAATTGGTTTTGAACCATAATGTGTCTTTGTTTGATGATGCAATCGCTACATCTGGGACGTAGTGGCATTTTTCTCACTGTGGGATTTTGATAGATTCATTTGTCTTAGGGTTAAGAAATGTACAAGCATGAAATGCAATTTTCAACTACTTAGTTCTCCAGTTAGAAAGAGGAATATTTATTAATCTATCCCTGTGGAGATGGCCAGCACACTGAAGCCCCTTGAAGCTAGCAGACATTTGTACACACCGCAAGTCAAAAGTGTTTTGAGTGATTACCTATGTAACCGACTGACAGGGACCCCAACCGCCCCTGAAACATAAGTCTTAAGTGCCACAAGTGGTGCCTTAAGGAGAGGGACCAAGAAAGTTTTGTACAGGGGTCCAAATTTTTAATGATCCATCGTGCTGAAAGGTATACCATGGTTTTTGTCTAACACAGGATTCAGGAAAGTATAGTTTGTACTTCAACAACATAAAGTTTAAGAAGGTTATAGACTAAAAACTGCAAAAATCAATAAAAAGGGTCAATTTCAGTTGTACAGGGTCAAATACTCCGATTTGGAATAAAAAAAAAACGGTGCAAATTATTGGTGAGCTCATAGGATCAAATAAGGAATATTTTTGAGGGTCCCTGCATCCTGTGATAGACAAATACTGGTGCACATTTCAACATGATGAATCATTTAAAATTTGACCACTGCAACACTTTGTCTTGGCCCCCCTCTCCTTAAGGCACCATTTGCTGCACTTACGAATCACGTTTCAGGGGTCCCTGTCAGTCTGACAACATATATTTAATCACGCAAACCTTTTGTACTTGAGATATGTTACAATTTGTCTGCTAGCTCCAGGGTTATGAATGTTGAGAAAAAACCTGGATAAGTGGCGGTCGCCGATTCAAATCCGGCCAAGCGGCACGCATATTGGTTTTGTTCAACGGCTTACATTCGCTGGCCATCGCCAGGGAAAGATTAATAAATATTCAATGACAAATGGCAAATTATGAACTTTGCCATATTTGTAGAAATGTTACATTTTCTAGAAAAACCTTGTTCTCTGCTATGCTTTTGACTTGAGCTATGCTTCACCATTGATAAACAATAATAAATACATTAAGTTACAAAGATCATGTTTAGTTATCATAATAAAGCACAATGACAGTGATATTATCTTCGCAATTTCACTTGGGTTTTTTTTTAATTTTTTATATAACATTAATTCATTCTCTTTACGGATTTCACTAATTAACTGAACAGCACAAATAAATTGAATAGAGTCAATAAGTTTGGTTGGAAAGTAACTTTTCGACAGTTACTTTACATGACAGGAGCCTAAAACGCCGGGTTGACTGTCACACTTTGATCTCGGTAGTCGGTCCTTGTCAAATTGTATAATTGATTACTTTCTTTTCTGGTGTTTGAGCTAAACATTGTGCAAGTATTAGAAGTTCAAGCGCACGTTTGAAGCAAAAAATAGGTAATTATTTTGAATGACTCGGCCGAGTCGCCGCCCAGGACTCGAGTCCTGATTGTCCGAGTCCGATCCGAGTCCTGGGTGGTCCTAGTCCGGTCCAAGTCCTTCAAAATCGGGAACTCGAGTCCGAGTCCGGATTCGAGTCCTACAACACTGATCGCTTTAAGCTCACGATATACTTCCAGTCACATCAAGCGATTGGCATGCGCAGTACCGGATTTCAACCCAAGATCAAGTGTCCACGCATGCCCAAGAATCAAGTGTCACGTATGCTCAATTAGCATAAATCACTTACTGCGAATGGATTCTGGGCTGGATTATATAGGCTTTCTGACTGCGCATTGCCAATCTTTGCTGAACATCCATATCTGTAATAACATGCTCTATTTTGTCAAGTCACAATTCTGCTTTTTCGGGTTGGCTAGTGCAATTACCAGGACATGATTGATGAACAAAATACCAATTTGGCACAAAAGTTTTCAGATTTATGATTTAGATATCAGATTTTATTTCATCTCACAACAAGGCATAACAACACTATATACTTATATGAACAATAGCCTTTAAATTCAATTGAGATTAGGATACCATAAGAACGCAGGCGTGGTGAATTAATAGGCACCCTGATAGGTAACGTTATGGTATTTACAATTAATTATGATAGACAAAAATATTCTAATTACTAATCAGTAGGGAAAAAAAATAATTGGAAGCTAAACCACACATATAAAACTGAAAACAAAAATTGACAAAACACTCCAATCAAACGTAACTAGGCAAGACATGAAAAAAGGTTGGCAGATGGGCAGACCATCAAACATAACATTTGCCAGCTGTATAGTCCGTAGGTGAACTTGAAATGTATTTGAGTGATGATTTGATTTTTCAGGCTTTTTTTGAACAAACAAGCAGAGGACAATTTTTTAAGTTTATGGATGTGGGATTCCAAGCAATGCCACCCTTGTTTTTGCATGCGTGTTCTATTAATGTGTGTATTGTTGCATTGAATGGGAAAAGTTATGTCTAAATAAGTCTGGCGGTAACATTTTTATGTGATTTTTGGTACATTTCAGAGTTTTCAAGATTCCTTTATTCAGCATAACATAATCGATACGTGACAAAATTATAATAACAGTTATTATATAATAATACATATAATGAAGTATCAATTATAAACTGTACTAATATGAGCAGTGCGGAAAATGTTATGCTAGGCGCCATTAAATGGACAACCCGAAAGGGCTTATAGATATTGGTGGCCCTGTAAACCATAAAGTATATATACTCAATTTACAATCTATTACAATATGACACAAAAACAACGGGTACGGGATGTATAAGATATTACAGATACATAGGTAATATACCATAAAGAACACAACCACATAAATCTCACTAAACTAACACGTAACGGTAATCAGATACGGAACTGAACATAAAGACGACGTTTCAACATATCTTGCTGATGTATGTAATACGTACTATAGCATAATGAGGATGATGAGGAAGCAGAGGTAGAATAGGTAGAGGTGAAGAAAAAAAAGTAAGGAGTAAGTAGAAATGAGATGAATACTAAGTGAGGATAGACATAAGACTTTTGAGTAATTTAATAAGAAGTGTACTGGTTGATGACGCTTTTTTTTTTCAGTTGAAGCTTTGAATGTATTTTTTGTGTTGTAATTGTTTGTATGGATTCTTGGGAGATCATTTCAAAGTTTGCCCCGGATACGAATAAGTTCTTTTCATAGGTAATTTGTGGAGGGAAGATGAAGCTTTGTCGCTTGTCTGGTTTTTAGCTTGTGGATTTGTCTTTTGTGGTAAAGTATTCCTGAAGTTCGGAGGTTAAATGATTGGTTGTGATACGGTCAAACTGAAGAGCACTGTTTTGAGTTGGTTTTGAGGTGCTCTACTTTAAGATGTTTTCAGTGACAAGTGAAATATGGCAAATTGTGAGTTCCCCCCCCTTCAGGGGGTGAGGTTTTGTGATAGTGCGGGCGGCCCATTTCTGTGTGATGTTTAGTTTGGTGACTCGTGAATGATAGTTGGAGGCCCATGATGTTTACAGTAGGCTAAGGTATGGGAGAACATTGTGTAAGTGATTTTAAGGGTGTAGTCTGGAAGGTGAATGATTGACTTCTGTTGACTCATTAAGGTTTTTGTTCATACCTTTACTGCTGTTTATTGCATTGCTGATAATACGTCCACTTTACATTGAAACATTTACCCCATCCCTCGATAATTGCCTTTTTCAAACGCAACCCTAAACAAGGATTTTAATCTCAGCGAAAAAGACACCTTAAACAGTTACACGTACAAAATTTTATACCCTAAACAGGGATTTTAGGCATCTGGCTGATTATTCCCGTAAGCAAGGACTCCTCTTTGAAGCGAACAATTACATTTTATTGACGTAATTTGTTGTGTTTTTTTCCCCGGATTTCTCCAAAATCCCCTCAGTAAACATGAAACCCTGGCACAAACGTACTGCATGCGTAATAACCGAGATGCGTAAATCATTTTTGACATTTGGGCATTTTATTCATGTATTACGCCACGCTGGTGATTTGTCCAAAGTCTTCCAGTTTCGAAAACCCGCCAGGTCGGCCCTACTTGTCCACTTTTTTGTGTTTATGGGTCCCCATTAATCTTAATTGTCACTGGATTATCGTACAACAGTAACTAATTTGTACCAACCTGTTTTGGGAGCGGTCTTTCTTCCCTTCAAAAGTAAACCTTTTTGATAAAATGCAGTTTAAGACACTATCAGTGATTTGAAAATCTGTTACATTTGCTGAATACGTCAACGTGAAGGATAAGTGTGTAGTTCTCATAAGTTCCTTTTAAACACTGTAGAATTAACAGAAACGGAGAAAACGACAGTGTTCCAAGATACGATTCCTCCATTCAATTACGTGTGTAGTAAGTGTCCGGTCGGACAGTAATGACTAAAATCTCTGATTCTGTCCGTATAGGTTGCTTCCGGTCTTAATCATTTGCAGGTTTGTTAGGATACCTTGCCCTTGTTACGTACATGCTAAAATCCTGATTTTTGCTGATTTACACTGATAGTGTCCTTTTAATGGTTTGCAAAATTTATTTCCAATTATCAAGTTAACCATCCTTCAGTTGCCTGCATGATATTCTTAACATATAAAGAAGCGGGCTGATGAGTTCTCGACCTGATTAGATTGTGGCCGCAAATTCTAATTAAAGTATCTAATTTGCATATTTAGAATTTCCCTACAAGGCTGTGTACAGGTTTTCTGAAGTTCCGTAAGGCATATAGGGATGTAACTTTGTGGAAGGAAGCGGGCTGAAGAGTTCTCGACCTGATTAGATTTTGGGCGTATTTCGGATCAAATTGAGTATGCAAGAGCTAATTCATATCAACTATCAGCCGCATTTGCTATATTTTTTAGACGGTACAATCGCGACTACTCAAAATTCCTGGCGCTTGCAAGAAAAGCCGGGGACGTCTTTTTTTGCAATTTGAAAGTATGTGATATATGCGGCTTAGGTATGCAATGATCTAACTGAATATGCGTAATTGCTGTAATCTCTTAAATGGTACATCGGATGGCACACAATCCTTCGCTACATGCTACTACGATGCCATAGGGGAGGGGGTGTGCGTGTTGGGGAGGGGTGGGGATGTTGGCGGATTTTGGGGGGAGGGTTTGAGGTGATGCGGGTGTTGGGGAGGGGTGTTTGTGCTGGTGGCATGTGTTGGGGAGGGGGTGTTGTGTTGCAGGTTTTGGGGGGAAGGGGTGGGGTGTTTGCCTGGTGTTTGGGGAGGGGTGTTGTTTGGGGGGTGGGATGTTGCGGGTGTTGGGGAGGGGTGAGGGGTGTTTGCGGGTGTTGGGGAGGGGCAATTGGCATGTTTCGGGTGTTGGGGAAGTGGAGGCGTGTTACAAAGATCTTGGGGTGGGGTTGGGGTTGGGGGTGGTTGAAGGTTGTTTTAAAGGATGAGTAGGGTGTTTACAGGGGTGTTTTTGCAGAGTGTTTTGGGGGGATTTGTGGGTTGTTGGGGAGGGGTGGGTGTTGCGGGTGTTTGAGAGGGGTGGGGTGTGCGGGATGTTGGGGAGGGGTGGAGTTGTTGCGGGTGTTGGGGAGCGGAGTGGGGTGTTGTATTGCACTTATGAAACAATGTGAGTAATCGCTGGCATTAGCGGGGACTATATTTTATACGCATCCGTAAATACGTTCGCCTTGTTTGACTTGTATGTCCCCACAGGACCACAAACACAAAAGTTTTTATTACTAGACCACTGTCTCAGTAATGTTCATTTCATTCAAAGCAAGTTTATATGTAACCCCTTTGTTATACAAATAAATGTTTCGATCTTTTCTTCTTTCAAGTTATTGATGTGAAATCAATTACTGTCACAACACGTGACAAGGCCTCACCTTTTAGTCATTTGAAGGACATAATTTCTGTCATATTGAAGAAGGTAGCGAGATGTCATTTTATTGTGGCCTGCCATCTATGCTGGCGGACACTTAGCAATCCGTTGTGCGTGTGTATTTACGTGTGGATGGATGTGGGGTGTAGATTGTGTCACAAATTGTAAGTTTTTTTCATTGACTCAATTGAAAGTTTACCGTTCAATTGGAACAAACTTCTGTCATAGGGTGCACAACGGGATCCATCATCTTGATGAGGTCAAAGGTCATGTTGAAAGGTCAATGCATGTGGAGTCAGGTTAAAAATGGGCTAAATGTAAAATTGATCTAATTGACACTTTGAAGTTAATTGGAACCAATCTTTTGTCATGGTGCCCATTGCGATCCCTCATATGTTGATGAGACTCAAAAAGGTTTTTCACGTGCCAGGGGGTCAAAGGTCATGGCGGCCCACAGCTTGATATTCTTTTTGAATATCGCGAGCCGAAAAGCCGAGACGCACGAAATTCCTAGTTAGGCATATTAAAATAATATCAGTTTTAAACAAGAAAACAAAATTAATTTTAGTAAGACTGTCTTTAAACTTGACTTCCATGTGTCTTTTGAAGTTTGGGGTGAAGTTGCCAATTTAGCAACTTGCCACTATTTCAACAAACACAGGAAATCTGCATACCAGGAGTAGGATTGCTCTTTGCAAGTTATTAGTGATTACATTGTTGAAAGTGTGGAAATAGTTGAAAATATGGACATATCACAGATTTTATTACACTTCATTTTTGGTGCACTTAATAATCAGGGTTTGAAACTTCCGGAAATGGAAACTGGAATAAAAAGAATGTATTATGACCAACAAACTAATTCCACCATTATTCCTCTGCTTTGCCACTTCACGGGGGGGGGGTCAAATCATCAAGGCGGTACATTAGTGTACTACTTTACATCTTGTTTTTTTTCAATTAAGTTACAGTTTATATCTACCCATGGTAGCTACGTAGCTACTAGCGAGCTAGCTAGAACACTGCAGGCTGTATACTTGTGAGGACGGTACCCAGATCACAATATACAACAACTTTTTTCACTCATACTTTCACTTCCATAGACCACAACTACCACAAAAATTTGGATTGTGTATATTGTGGTATATGCTTAGTAGTTAGATAAAACCCCCCCCCACCCCCCCCCCCCCCAACTCATAACTATACCAAATTGGAGTAACTCATCCTATACCACATATACCACATAATAAACACAACAAGCTGCACCATAGAACCACAATGTAAGGGCTGCCAAGAGAATTGTGGGCCCAGGGGAACCTTGGTGTTATAGGCTATCATGGCACGGGTTCGGGTGCAGGAGGTACGTGAATGTACCACACTTTATATGTCAATGATCAGATCACATACCACAAACTACAACAAAATAGGTAGGTTCTGTAACTATCATAGACCACAATATACCACTATATTACATTGTGTGGTATGTTGTGTGGGTCTAGACCTTGTTTTTTTTAAGGGTTCTAATTAGTAATACCTTGCAAGTATGTAGTACTTTGTTCACTATTTTATTTTGTCGTGCAATAAAATTATACAGACTAATTGTAACCCATTTTCCAAATCTTTAACCTGCACTTATACATCACAGTTGTAATTTAGATCCAAAACAATGAAAAAGCTTGTTTAAAATCTGTATGCCAATTTGGTAATTTTAAAACACAATATAAAAGTAAAAAAAGTAAAAAAAATTCTTTTGTTTAATGTTGTGTATAATACATATCTACGTTGTCTTGCTTAGTGGGAGAACCTTGGTTAGGGAGACTATAACATTTGTTAAAGACTTTGAAGATGTTCAAGTCTTACAAGGAGTCTTCTGCTTGGCCTTGCTGGTGTGAATAAGTGTCTTAAATCAGTTTCTTCCAGTATTAATTTGTTACATTTAGCCTTGTGAATCAATGTGAGTTTTAATCATGCAATTGCCATGGGGTCGGTAGGGGTCCCTGAATGGTTATTTTAATTATTTCACTATATTTTATTCACTCTATATACATATAAAACCAAAAGTTTCAGTCATTGCTTTAAAATAAAAAATTAAAAAAAAAAAAAATTTTTTAGTTTCTTCTGCTTTCAGCAGAAAGGAAGACACCTGTTTCTTCCAAGTGAAAAAACATTTTTGTCCGCGTTTTTTTTCCACCTTGGAAGAAACTGGCGAACGCTGTTAACAATGGTCACCAATTTTGTGTTGTTAAGTCAATGGAGATGTCACCACGTACCACCAATGTCACACACGTGACCGTACTTAGTGATATAAATCTGTTAATTATCCACCAAGTCAAGTTGCTTGTTACTTTTATACCACATTGTTGTAATGACAATGTACAATGTCTTTCTGAAATAAATATAAGAATGTGAGTACTAAAATTAATCACAGAATTTTACAATTGAAGTTTGAATTATTAAAGAACCCTTTTTTTCTGAGGTCCAAAACGTGACTTGAATTTATTTTACCCCTCATGACAAATAACCACTCTGGCGAAAGTGGAATACTATTTTTGGTTATATTTGTGGGACTAAAGGTTATTCATTATACCACAAGTAATAACGATTGGATATGTTGGCAAAACATCATTAGGGTGAAAATCAAAATTTACGGCGTTTTTTTTTCGGTCACAATGTGACTGAAGATGGCCCTTCTCTGGGCTGTTTTCTGTTTTTCTCTTCCTCCGCGGGTGTCACACTTCTCAATTTTTCTCGGTGTTTCCAGGCAAAACCGTGTCAAGATTATCGATAATTGGCGTATTGCAGAAAATAGTGCGCCCAAGTATGCGCCCGTTGGCCATTCTCTCTCCCTCAATCCCGGTCCTCAATTTTGTTCTCCTTCGTCCTCAATGTGTTAAATGACGGGAATCAAGTTTCGCGCACAAATTTAGGAGGCAATTAGGTGTAATAATTTTGAGCAAAATCGTGATGGGAAGCATTTTCAGCTGTGGGGGGGGGGGGTGTGGGCGGCTGGCGTTTCAAAGCTTGGCTGACTTCGAATCATCAATTCATATTTCGATTTCTCCCGCATTTTCTGGGGATTTTTTATCTATTTAATTATTTTCAGGTAAATTTCTGCAAGTTTATTATATTATCTCGTCGTCACGATTATATCCCCTTTTCTGGTTTGAGTGTTGAAGTTTGATACCCTCTTTTCCATTTTCCTATTTTTGACACCCTAAACGCGATACACACGTATCGCGCCTACCGTGAAAACATACCCCTGTTTTTACGCGTTTTTTTTTTATGTGATGTGGACATGTTTCAATGTAAGTGACCCCCACGGGCACAGACTCAGACCAGTATAGTTTGGATTCTCCAGAGAATGGTAGATTGGTACAGTACACAGCTGTTTTGACCCCATGCAAATCGTCTTTTATTTTTAGAACAATTTTAGCAGTGGCGACTAATTTTGACACCTGAATATAAGCAGTGACATGCAAGATCTATTCCCTGCAAATATCAGAAAAATCCATTTCAGGAATCCTGCCATATGGGCATATCAACGGTTGGTTGGTAAGGGCTCTCGGTACGTCCATTCCCCATAGAGAGACATGTTGAAGTAGATTTTTAAAGAGAACATATTTGCATGCAAAAAAATTTTGTAAAAATTTACACAGGATGAAGTAGGGTATATTGCAAAGCAAATGGTGCACCCACAGGCGGAGTGCACATCTCTTTGTCTTTGGCGTTGCAGACTCATCATATAATGTTGCTGGGGGGGGGGGTTCGCCACTCCTCCCGCACAGCGAGTATGTGTTGCATACCAAGCCATATGACGTCCCACATTTATTACTCCTGGGTGGAGAGAGTAAGCGAGGTAAAGTGCCTGGCCCAAGTGAACAACACATTGGCGACAGTGGGGCTCAGAACTACAACCTTATGCTTATGAGGCGGCGCGATCCCCCAATGCACACAGGTGCCCGTCAGTGGTATAAATACTTCAAATTAGTGGTCAAAAGTGTGTCGCCTCGTCTGCCCCATATTTGTTGTTTTTATTTCTAGTTTGTATAATTAAATGCGCTTTCAAAGAGCTGCGAGTATACAGGACCAGTGGATTTTTAGATACCACATAGAAAAGCTCTTTGGTCTGCCGTGGGATGTCATTTTTGAAGCCAAAAGGAGGCTTCAGATTAGCATTAACAGAATCAGAGGAGTGTGGAAATACTTGTCGAATTAATGCTGAAGTAATTATCTGTAAGGGATCTTAAGACCTGTCATCTTGAATGGTGTGGTTGCCCTGTTGTTGTCTTCAAGAATTTTGGTATTTGCCTTCAGTTTCAGTGTTAGTTCTTTCAGAAAAATAAATGTAAAAATACTACAATAAAAAAACTGCTAAGTAAAATTGCATCATCCCTGGCAAGATGGCAGCTGGCGCATGATCTCCAGAGGGACCTTTGAACCTTGCCCATGACCCTTTGACAGTCATGCACATATGAAGGAAACCCCAATTGCACATTAACCCCAAATCTGAGTGTAAAATTGGTCTTAAAGCTTTCATTTCAAACCAGACGTGAAAACGAAAACCGAACAAACGAACACACCAACATACACAGACTAAATGACTCAGTTGACCTTTGAGCTTGGTCTATGACATTTGACATCATTTCATATGAAGGAACCCTACTGAAACCCCAAGTCTTACCTCAAGCACCTTAACCCCAAGTCTGGTTAATGGTATAAACTTTTCGGAAACAAGACGCTGAAAACCACAACATGCCAGCGCGCTGTCGCAATAGCCCCTACTGCTTTTCAAGCCAGGGGGATTTTTTTTTAAAAAAAAAAGATAGGGACAGCAGTCCAAATAGGCCGTCCGATGTATGGGGTTCTAGATAAAGAGAAATATAATGACCCTAGGTGACCCTGAAGACCATTGACCTAATTGGACCCCCACATAAGGGATCCCTTTTCTCATTGTATAAGCATACCAAGTATGAACTGATCCATCCTGCAGTAAAAGGTACAGTAGTGTCACCAAAAGTTGTTTCATACTAATGTTTGGACAACAAGGACACACGAATCATAACGACACTAGGTCTTTCGAATGCAATCTGAGGACATAAAAATGAAAAAAAAGCTGATCACATTCCCATGATGGTGCCCTTCCAAGCTTTTTTATGTGAGGGGGGTTGGTGGCAGGCTTGCACACCCCCCAGTGCCTGGGGTGTCTGATCTTGCCCTTGGTTGGCAGTTTTGGGGCAAAATGGCAGTCGTAGTAGCATCAGAACTAATTTTTGCATATGGTTGGATTGGTGTGAAGCAGATTTGCCAAATGGAGGGAGTGGCCTTGGAGTGTTTGAGGCGATGGTGTACTAGAATGTGAAGTCATATGCTGATGCAGATGATTTTGGTTGTTTAGTGTGGGCTCCGCTCACATGAGAGAGTTGTCCTTGAAACTGGATGGATATATAAAATGTGTGGTTTTGATGGAATAAGTTGGTGATGTGAATTGGTCCTTGTGCACTATGATTATCACTCATGATTTTTCGGTACCATGATTGTAGAGTAGCAGGGCCTCTTGGGTCTAGGAATGGCTATAGATATTGTCCATATGAGTCATCTACTTTTGTTGAAAGCAGTGGACGATTGGCGAAGGAGGAATAGTGTAAGTTGGTATGGGCCGTGCTGCGGAATGAGACGGGCAGCTTTTGAGTTCGAGGTGTGCGGAACGTCCAAAAGAAGACCTGGAAGAAGAAAGTGGCGGCGGAGAGCAGGGTTGAGGATGGAGGAGCATTGAATCAGGTGAAGTGGAAGGAGGGAGTGAGGGGCAATTGCTGCGAGTATGAGGTTAATCCGGCCACCTCCGTTCGGGGCACAAAACCGGATTTAAAACTTTGGATTTATACTACTACTACTTCAGAAAGTCAGTACTTACCAATCCAATAAATTGCAAAACAAAGGGCAATGGTCTTCTTCAAATTACGCCTTATCGCTTGGTCCATTTAAGACGTCATCTACAGTCTTGACTCCCCACTCTTCAAGAGGCTCTTGCCTTGGTGATGCAAATCTTTTCCTGTCGGTGCATAAAGCACATTCTCGTCCTCTGAGTCTGACATGTTCTGTTGAAAGTAAAATCATACGCAAGACCAAATACATTTCCCAGTCTTGGCTACCATTTAATCCTTAAAAGGCTCAGTTTACAACATTGGTGATGTATAAAAAGTTAGAAATAGTAGAAATCACCATTTGGTATCGACATAATTGTGTGTTTTTTTTTTTTATGAAGCAATGTCTCATGACTCTCATCCAAACACTAGTGTTTTCCAAAAACTAGTGTTATCCTAGCGGATAACCGGAGGTTCGAGTTTGGCCAAGCGCGCTGCAAATGGGTTTTCTTAACGCGGGCGTGCACTGGTCATCTCAGGTAAATACATTTATCCTTGTCTACCTGAAGAACTAAGTAGGTTCTGATAATATCATTCTATGCAAATCTGCTAGAAAGCAATGGACACCTTATTAGGGATGTTCAGAAATTTTGAAAACTGACTAAATAAATACAAATGTATTCTTAGGCAAAAAAAAAAAATTAAAACAACACAGGAAACCCTGACTTGCCAAATGATATAACTGCACAGTTCACTGTTTACCGTCCATATGATTTCACTTAGAATTTTTACCAACAAGACACCAAGCTTGAAATTTGGGCCATCTGGATTCAGGTGCTTTTACGTGATAATATTATTAAATTTCATTGTTAGAGTTTTACAAGGGGTCAAAATTGGATTCAAAGTCTTAAGACTGCACTTGAATACCCAGGTTGCCAAAGTTCAGATTCTGTGTACATTTCAATGGATTTGTTGTCTGATTCTTTGAAGCTGTTAACCTACATAAGGCAGTTAAACACCATGTTGCAACTTGGCCAATTTCAGCAGGGTGCCCTTTAAACAAATTCAAGCAGATTTGGTGCAAAATGTCTGACATGATTTTTAGGGGGGGTCAGTCAAGTTTAAATAGGATTTTAGCTATCTCTTCCAATGAAGCTGGTATACGTTAAGTATAAAATGTACTTGAGGGTAGTATTCAAAATTACCTTCACCAGTCCAATTTGGAAGTATATCACTTTTACTTTTGGACTGATGGCCCCCCCCAAGTACGGTCCGAGTGATTTTGGCCATTTTTGGACCCTACTTGTAACTTTTAATAGGAGCAAGGTGCAGTTTTTCTGATCACATATTGCAAATCACAGCAAAAGGTAATCCAAATGCCAAGTTTGAACGATCTGAGGGGTGTAGTTCTTTACTTATGCCCCTCTTAATATTGAATTTCACACCGGTACATGTTTTTGAGGTGACCCACCCTCAAATGTTAAAATATGCTAAGCGTGAAAACAAAAAGGGTACAGAGCTCAAAAATTTTTCAGGATTTTAGTTTCTCATGGATATCTTTCAATACACCACAAGAAAGAAATCCATGAGGTGAAGATGTACTCGTTTTGTTGATTGGCATTCACTGACCTCACCTTTAAAGAAGGTATCCATCACGCTCCTACAACCCTAGGCCTGTGCAAGTATAACGATTCCCTTTCATATGCTTTACAATTTACATTTTTTTGCCTAAGAATTACATTTTGTAATTTATTTAGTCAGTTCAAAAATTTCTGACATCCCTAATAAGGTCCATCGCTTTCAATGCAGATGTGCATCAGAATATATATATCCGAACTACTTAGTTTCTTCAGGGAGCAAGGATAAATGTCTTTACCTTGCAGATGGCATGTGCACGACATCCCTAAAAGGCACGCCTAAACTCCTGGCTACCTAGTACCGATCCTAGTTGCAGTTCATTTTTTTGGATCCACCACTGCTGCCACCAAATTTTGGTCTGAAATGCACTGTGAATAGAGCTAATGAGGAATTCCCCATTAGGTCTTGACACCAACATGCTCATACCTTACCCTAAACATGGCAATGCTGTAATAGTGGATGAGCCAAGCCATCTAAAGTACCCGTTATTGTCCGCGACCTGGTGGGGGGGGGAAGAGGCATTTATACCATGGCTATATGACAGTACCAAAATTTATGATGTGCCGTTCTGAAGGGGTTAGCTTAAGCAAGATCGAGTTTGCAAGATTGTACAGGTGTCAAGAATTGAAAAGTGGTCCAACGTTGTTGAATTGCATACCAATGTTTCTTATGATCACCCGGATTTAAAAAATGTATAGTTTGTGCTATCTCCAACTTCCCTATGGGGTCTTGGAGTTATAACTGACACTGGTTTATAGAGGTCAAAGTTGAAATTTAGCTTCTAGTGGGGTCAAATATTAAAAAAAAAAATGCTTCACAATTTCATTGGAATGGCTGTTTTCCGCTTCCCGCGTGAATATGGGGAATTCCCTGCGGAAAGGCAAATCCACCAAAACAGTCGTTTTCCCGAAATCGCGGATTCTCCCTGTCCCTACCGTACGCATGATGAGACTCGTTTCTGATCTTCGACGTCATCTCCAAACAATAATAAAAGCACTGTTTGTCATTCTACAATCTACGCTGAAGTCCACGTTTCCCAGAAGTTTTACGCTTTTTTCGACATGCAATGATTCAAAAGAAATCTAGTGGGGCAAATGAATGGCTGAAAGGCACTTCTACGGTACCTGTGATGCAAGTTTGAAAGGGTAAGTGCCTCCTCCAGGGACTTTTTCATTATACAAAATTTGATGTCATTGTTTCAACTGCGTTTATAGCTTCGTACGTACCATAATTTCACCCACTACTAATAAATGGTCTGCCAAGCATAGTTAAAGAGTTCCATAATTATGGGCCCCCCCCCTAAGATTCTGCAGCCTTGACAGAATAAACTAAATGACAAGGTTGGCAGACTTCTTAGGGAGGGGGACGAGAACTTCCTGCCCTCATACTCTATATTACAACCACAAAGGTCAACACTGTTTAAAAACTGGTGCATGCCGTGGGGATCACTACACGGTTTTCTTGTGTTAAAGTAACGCCATTCTGTCGTCTGCTGAATAAATGTCGTCGAGAATATTATAAAATTGTCGGAAAGAATGTTTTATTGGGAAAGAATTCAACTTTAGTATTGGTGGTGCCACCACCTATGAATTTAGCATCCTCAATGGAATAAACTGCA
>JAMKCH010012444.1:0-26102 GCA_023653785.1 Ophioderma brevispina | reverse complement strand
GCATGCGACACCACGAATCCATAGTCTAAACCCGCTTTGGTAGTCATCGCTGGCCCGCATGTTTCGTCGAAATAATACGGCATCAAGTGCCCGAGTGAGGGCCAAGATTCAGGCTAATTATGTAGCCCGGAAGTAGTACCTAGGAGTGGAATAATTTCGGGGTCATGTCCACAATTTTGGCAGCAATCGTGTCAAGGACGCTTTGTTTTAGGTTACACTGACGAGATGGCTAAGTATTCTGTGTTGGGAGTAGATTTCCAACGATAAATGGTTTATTAAAGGTGGGATAGTCCACACCGTGAGAGTACCGCTGTTGGAGCAAAGATTTTCAGGTCGCAGTTACAAATCATTGGAATGAATAAGGTAATTGCTTTGACCAGTGTCACTGTGTACTCAGTACAGAGCATGGCATGGCAGCATGGATAGTCATAACTTCATGAACTGTACTTTGAGTCTTTCTTGGTAGGCAAAGAGCAACTCGCGGCAATCTTGGAAGTTGATGAAAACAATTTTTGTTGACGCCCGCACGAAGACGCGGAGGAGATAATTAACAAACTGAATCTCTATAAAACGTCAGATCGGCGATAAATCGTTCAATCTGAAGAGGTGTAGACAGGGGATTGTTATTTTTGCCAGAGACATATTGGCCTAGTATAAACTGGCCAAGCTAAGTTTTAAATTAAAAAATGGTATATAATATGGACACAAGTCTCTCAAAAACATGAATAATGATTAAAAATTGAAAAAAGAAAAAAATAACCAAATTTATTGGTCTCGCTATAGATGAAAAAATATGGGCTCGACTGCGTCTCGCCCCAATAGTTTTTTCAACTCATAGCTGACCACTAAAATTTGGGTATTGACCTTCTAAGAATCCAATTTTATACAAAGTTGGATCGAGGCTGTAACTTGTGTAAAGTGATCTTGTTGCAGGTTGCCTGTAGAGGTCAAAAGGTCAGATGGGAGTCATGAATCCTGGTGATTGCAAAAAGGAAGGAAGAGAGCCTCCATCACGACGAGTGTTAAAAACCAACTGTGAGAGAGGCTCCAAAAAGTTATCCCTCTGAATGAAAGCTCCTTAGCTTCATAAAGTTTTGCGAATAACCCCAAAATACTCACATAATCAATCTGATACTGAGCCAGCAAATGCGGTTTTAGAATGGTGGTATAGTCAATCCCGGTGGAATGCGGTTCAAAACTTTTGGGTTTTTGGGCCACATCATGTGGCCAGGATTGTTTTTTTTCTGATGCTCTGTTGCCAAATATAATCAAAAAATAGACCCTTTCTGTCCTTTAAAGACCCTATGCAACCAAAATCCACAGCATTTACGGCAAAATACCAACCTCTTCAATTGACCTTAGAGGAGGTCATCCCAAGAAATAGGATATGTCCACAAACCACCATTCAACCCTAAACCTAAATCTGTGGGGAAAATTGTGTACCTTTAATCATGTTTCCAGCAGTTTAAAATTTTTTTGTTGCCAATGCTGAATGAAAGACAATTTCGCTTTGACTTGAGTGCCTAAAATTTCATTAAAATTACGTAACCCACTTTGACCTTACCTTTTGAGTGCGGTGTCACACCTTTAGCCCATTCTCTTACTTTTATGGTAAATCGCTGATGCAGGTGAGATTTGTTTTACACACTGCACTATACAAAAGGCTGTTTGAGGCACACTATTTTTCAATGTTGCCAGTGTCTCTTTAAGAGTGATTGCAGGTTCACTCAAAAGAGTGAGAATTTCCAGCATACATTACATTATATCCTCTGCACCTATTCTGTATCACATCATCAAAAATGCTTTATTCTGTTAACGAATTAAATAATGCATGATACAACAGTTCAAACCCCATTTTCAGCATCATTGTCACCCATGCCCCATATTTTTTTTGAAATGCAGTCGCGCCCAAATACCCCTATCTTTGGAAAATGGTTTACCCAAAGACTGTAATTTATACAAAAGTTTGAACAAATTTCCCCCAAGACAACTTTTTTGTGTGTCCGTCACTGAATGTCTTGGCTTAGAAGCGCCACCCAGCCTTATACCATATCCATTTCAGTTTGTTAGTCTCCCCGTTGCGCATATATTAAAATGGGTTTAGTGCAACATAGGCCAATGTTGCTTTCAACTATATTATTAATTTGGAGCGTGGCGAAAGTACTATTCTGGAGGGGGTGTAAGAATTCCCATGGGGGGAAGTTGCCCCTCTGGTTATATACCATGAGCACCACTCTATCACCATATATCACCATTTCATACCAACATCTATCCATCAGGATGCCATATAGCCTGTGCTCTTGATCTTGTGGGGGAAAATAAAACATTCCTTACTTTTTTTTCGCCCACCAGTTGTTTCTATCACATAGTTGCATGTCTAAACGGTCCACAACATTCCTCAATTGAGTAATCAGTTCCTCCCTGTAACCTTTTACCTGGTAGTATTATGCAATTAAATCAGGCTATCAGTGTTTATTCAGGCCTTTATATACGCCACCACCAGTCAAAACCAATTACAAATTTCAAATTCAACATTTTTAAGAGAAGTCCGAGATTTAATAAGTGGCTGTATAACTGCCTTGTGTCAAGGACTATTTAAGGTTCTATTAAAATTTGTTCTGTATTATCCCAATTGCCTTATGTAAGATGCAATTTGGTGGCAAAATGACGAGCACCTATTAAACTACCCTCTTGCTTGAGCGTTGCGCAAACAGGTCTTCTTATGACATTTTAAAGTCCAGTGTAAATTTACTCAGATAAAAACTTGGTCACTCTCATTATGGTCAAATCAGCTTATTGCTTCTATTAAATCTTTGGAGTTGATTAATATGTGTATTCCTCAAGGGTACAGTCAATAAGCTAGGTTTTGGGGGTTATTTCTGACCTACAACCTAACTTCGCTTATATTTGTATGCGTCACTAGTTTGCAGGAGTATTTGGCATCGGCAGACACTTAAGAAAGACATTGTCTGGGTTGCTAGTGTAATTTTGAGGAAAGTGTATTGTGTGAATTATTTCTGCATTAGTTTAAGTAGTTAGTTGTAGAAATTTCTGTTGCTGCAAAATGTTGATTTCAAACTTGATTGAGTGTTTTGAGCGTGATCTGTTCTTTGAGAATTAAGTACAGCTACAATTTTATCTGTTCAGATGTTAAGGTGATTGTTCCGATTGTTATGTCTATTGTAGTCTCTATTGATATGAGAGCCTGGCACTTGCACATTAGCCATATCAAGTACCGTGAGAAAACAAACTGCGGTTTGGATGGTAGAAGCAATAATGCATATCGCAAAGCACTATTCAATACAGTGCTAATATTGAGGGTTAACCATGATTCGGCGTTTTTTGTTGATATATTGGGAAAGAAATGGGGTGAGGGCTCAAATCAAATTTTAGGACGACAATGAGAAAATACGGCCCTTTCAAACTCTGATATCAAAATCGATACTACTTCCGCGTAAATCGGGGGTCCCAAAAAAACGATAGAACTCACACGTTTAAGCCAGTGACTCTTAAAATTGATATTTACCTGTAATTTTTGGGGGTAGACCTATAAAAGTACAGCACAAGGGACCTTATGTTTCAATGGAAAAGTGTGAATAAGCCTTTGTTATTGACACTTAAGTGCCAAACACCTAAATCAAATAGAAATATTAGATTAGGCTTAATTTGTGAAGAGAGTAGACATTTATCTATAAGGAAATGTTGAAATCACAAAATACACCTTTAAGGCTTCTCTTCTTTAAAAAAAAATGACCCATGCATTAAAGAGAAGGGATCAGTTGTTGGAAAAAAATACCGAAAGACATGATTCACTTAGATTTGTGTAGAAAAAAAAGATTTGAGACAGTAACATAAACAATGCTGCTTACAAACATAATAGTAAATGTACACACTGAATGAGTACATAAGAAATTACAGATTGTAGAACAACTATGTTAAGCATAATTTATTATCTTAGTGGCCGTCAATATGGTCCAAATCCAATGAAAACAATGTTGTATTGGTGTTCGTTACCAATTTCTGAATTTCCCTTGTGATGCATCTTCAGTAGATAGCAGTGTACTATACAGTACCTTAATGAAAGTCATGTGCTCTCTTAGAAATTAGTCAATAAAAATTAAAAGGCATGTCATTTCTGAACTGCATTGAGTTTGGCAGAAGCAACTGAATGCCAGTACAGATTAAACAGAATTGCTATTCTCTGCTTCCCTTTTTAGAAAGAGAGTGCATATACCTTTTACAGTTAAACAAAGCCGCATTGTGCTGATCCTACCCAACAAATCAGCAGCCAGCGATTTTAATTTGGATTTTTTGTGGTTTATAAATTTTGTTATACTCAGAATAATTTTCGTACCAGGAAATTATACCTCTTACAACCCTTAGTATTTGGGCCATGAATTATCACATGTAATTGGCTAAACAGTAACTGACTTGCACTAAACGATCGTGTACCGTTTAAACGAATCATATCAAGCTCCCGCACTTTGCACCTGCTGGTGAAAATGGGGAACCTCTAGAAGAATAAACAACTGTGACCATTTAAATGAATATATTAAGATTCTGTACCTAGCCTCCACTGAAAAAAGTGTACCGTTAGATAAAGAGATCAGGTGCTCTTCCCCAAGTTACACTCCAAACATCTTTAGAGTGTCCACAATGCCAGGACGCCCTCCAAAGTGTTCAAGTAAGATTATGTCATTGATTGACACTGAATCTTAACCCCCATGAAGTTTAATTAGCATATGTGTAAGCAAGAAGGAGCACATATGTCTTGGGATGAGTTGCCAGCTCAAGTACTAGAAAGGTCATGTAACCTTGATTGTTCAGCTAATTGGAAGTCGTTGCACCACAGCAAGTTACTCTGTACATAATGGATCGGTTACAGGGCACAAACACAATGGAGAACTCAGCATGTGGGATGTGTAGTGTCCAAGGACAGAGAATAGAATCAATATTGTACTTGGTTACTGCTAGAATGCTCATTGTATATACTGGGTAATTTAACTTGGCTCAATACAATTTTATAAGCTTCCTGGCCCCTTGCAAAGTAATTTTATTTGTACCATGACAAGACTACTAAGATTTCCCTTGTGGTTGAGTGGATTTCATCTCAGGGAACAGCCAAACTTACTCTATAACACTTGGTTAAACATGGAGTTAATTATTCTACTAATAACTCCATGAGTTAAGTAACAAATACTGACAAAAAAACACAAAGACAATCTGTTTTGTTGAATCTTGTTTTGTTTGCCAGTTTATTATCATCATGAGGGAGGTGAGCAAGGTGTGACCAACTTGCTGGGGAGGGGAAATGTAACGCCCGCGGGGAAACAAGTGTGACACCAGTAAGCGAGAGCCACAAATTACAGAGACACAGTACAAATGGGGGAAAGACATACTATCAGGGGGCATGTATGTAAATGTAAGGCCTGTACGGAATAGGAAAAAAACAATGCACTGGACAGGAGTAATACAAAATTACTGTTGCACTGTGAAAAAACAAACAAACAGGGAAGTTACCAGCAATTAAGTTGAAAACTGGTGCAGAGAAAGTACGTAGCCATAAATTGCTGTCACACAGCACCGATAAAAAACCTGGTAAAAGGGGGATTGGGGACAATACAGACAAATGGGACCGACGTTCGAAAGATAAATGTTCTTATCAAGGAAAAAAACTACACAATCATATAAACTAGTACTACAGAGCATAGAAACAATTGCTACAACCGATCATGGATAAGACATATTGCAAAAAGTTCAAGAAAAAAAAAAAGGTAGCAAGGCACGAATAGAACTGTGATTATTACGTAAGGGACACTAATGCAAATTACAATGTAAGACTTACAGAGCACAGTGAACTATGATGTTTACAAGGCAAGCACTCAACCTTTGACTGGGCTAGTATCAAGTAACAAACAAAAGAAAGAGAGCAGACAGGGATACTGCAGACAAAGGAAGATCAAGTATGAGTGGAACTATCAATATAGATTTGCATATAGGCCTATTACTAGTGTGTGGTGTGTGTATGCAGTGTATGAGTGTGTATATGAAAACAGAAAAATAAAGTTATGATTAAATTGTAAATGTGTAAATAAAAGTGATGATGCACAGAATAAGGTGTGTTAATTTATGTGAGTGGTGGGGTATTTGTTTGTTGTGTGTGTGCAGGATAAATTTGAGAAAAAGATGAGGGTATGTGTGTGGGGTTTATGTGAGAACATAGTCTCGGGAATAAAAACTGGAATTAAAATGTAGTAGGCAAAATGAAAAATAATGTTGTCCACAATGAGCTGCACGATATGGCATGTTTATAGACCTAATGTGTTTTTATATTCTTTTAAACATTCATTTACCATGGGGCTGCATGGTTTAGCCTTTTGGATCCACTCTTTCTCTACTGTTTTTCCCCTTGTTGTGTCAGTTTTGGGAGGCTTGTCAATGCAAACAATACTGATGTTTTGAGCATTGTGGTTAGGGAGATTAAAGTGTCTGGCCAACAGGTGTGTTCCGTTCATGTCTGCATCGGCACAATGTTCAACAAGTCGGGAACTTCTAAAGTGCGCAGTCTCCCCTACATATGCTATCACAGGCAGTACATGTAAGGAGGTAAACAACATTGTCACTTCTGGCAGGTGAGGTGTTTATGTATGGTGTGAGTTTCACCTGTAGAAGAGCTGGTGAAAGTGGCCCTTTCGGCAGTGTGGTAAACAGGCATCTTCATATCTGTATGGCCAATTTGTGATTGCCGATTTGCATGTGCCACAGGCATATGAGCCTCTTGGAGGAGGCTGGACAGGAGGAAGAGTAAGAGCGTACCAGCAAATTTTTGATGCTGGCGCTTCTGCGGTAAGCGATAAAGGTGGGTGGGGGATGGGCCTTCCTGCATACAGGAGAAGAATGAAGGATGGGTAGGTAATGCTGGTATAATTCTAGACAGTTTTGGAAGTGAGCGGATGGTAGGTGATAACCATTGGAACCCGTTCCATACTGGTGCTGGAGCTCGTACCGGTAGGCTTAAGGGATATGTCTGGGGATGCGCCAGGGGCTTGTGATCTGCCTTTCAATGAGGCCATTTGAATCCCCTCTAGCGTTCAGGTATTCTTTGAGCTCGTTTATTCTGGCACAAGTCTCTCGGAGTGGAGCAGATCGTTGAGACGAAAAGCTAAGCCGTAGGGAAGACTACGTTTAGTATGCTTGGGGTGGCAGGAAGTCCATTGAAGAAATTGATGGGAATCTGTGGTGTTTGGGGAGTATAAATCGTCTGTAACATTCTCTTTGATGGAGACAGCAACATCAAGGAAAGGGATTTCCAGAGTTGAGGATTCTGCAGAAATGATAGGATGATGGAAAGCATTGCAGAAGTAACAACCAAATTCGGAATTCCTCAGGCCATGGCCACAGAAGGAAGACGTCATCCAATATACCGGATCCACGAAGTGGTTTTTTCGGTGCAGAAGAAAGAAGAAGTTCTGCCAAAGACCCATGAAACAGGCAGCCATAGAGGGCGCAATTTTCGTGCACATCGATGTCCCAAAGAGCGGAAGATAGTGAATCACCATTGAAGGATGAAGTGTTGTGGTGAGGAAAAATCTCCATAAATCACAGAAGGAGTCAGCTTTTCAGGAGAAGAGGGTTTGTTCTAGGAAATTGAACGACAGGAATTGATGCATTCCTCAGTGGGTATGTTGGTGTATCAAAGAAGAGACATCCATGGTAATAAAAAGCAACAATGTGGAGGGATGACAGGGCCATTATTATTGATGGCCTCAATTCTGCGAAGAAAATCCATATCATCCTGGAAGTAGGAGTAAGTTTGGCAACATGGGGTTTAAGGTAGTGGTAAAAAAAGAAGGGAAATCTTCTCTGTGGCAGTACCGTTACACTGACATGGGGCGGCCAGGCGGTATGGATTCGTACTGCTTGTGAATTTTAGGCAGAGTATAGAAACGACCAGACTTTGGATTTTTAGGCCTAGTGCACTTTTCAATAATTCATGTAATTAGGCCTACTTGCATGATGTGTAAGAGGCTTTGCAACGTGTTGGTGCACTTGGAAGTTGGGTCTTGTTAAGTTTTTTGTAGTACTTTGTGTTATTGAGCTGTCTGGAACATTCTTAATGTACTGTTCTTCTTGTCGTGTATGACTACAGAAGAGCCTTTGTCTGCTTCCTTACTAATGTGTTTTTGTGTTTATTTAATTCAGCAGTTGCATGTTTTCCTCTCTGGATATGTTGCGGTATGTTTTTTGTTGATGCCATTCTTACATCCCTGTTCACGCGTAATGAAAGATCACAGAAAGCGGATGCTTTACCCTGGAGAAGGGTGAAAAGTGCTCTCTTTCTGAGAAGGGATGATTAAAGAGCTGTTCATGTCGTATGTGTGTGTCATGGGGAGGGTCAGCAGTTTGGATCAGTGTCTTACTTTATAAGTCACTTGTAGGCGCAGACGTAGTGCAAATTGTCCAAATCAGTGCGGGAGTTCAAGTTGGTTGACTGAGGTGCGGGTGGGACAGAATTTCAGACCACGAGACAAGACCAATAGTTCATGATCAGAGAGATCAAATGAGGAAAGGTTGAACAACATTTTTGATTTGTTATGGGGATAGGCCTAGATCGGTAAGTGGATTTCTTGATCCATCTCCGCCTGGTAGTCCTGGTACGGACGGGGGTCGATCTTATTGGTAGGCCTATGATCCATGGAATGTGTGAATGGAAGCGTTGAAAAGCATGAAGGCCATCGGGGAAGTAGGCGGGACTGTGCTGAGAAGCGGTCTTGTGGAAGGAGGCGACGCAAAATGGGTATATGGGTTCAAGCGGTTGGTGTCACCAGAAAAAGCATGACCGGTGTGTTATCATCATCACCATATTTTACATCAAACAACTTAAACTCTTTAAGACAATAGAAATACATCAGACTTTTAAAGCATTTCAAATTAGTACTTTCGTACAGCAGTGTGATATTATTTTACACATGAACAAAATTCAAAATATTTTTCAGACCAATCCATTTTTGAGATTACATGTACATGTATCTCAGATTGAAATGAGATTTTACAAGTTCAAAAGAATTATTCAGACCGTGCCTTCATATTGGCTAACTTTATATTAATCTCCAGGGGTTCCACTCATAAAAACTTCAAAATCAATGTTAGAATCAAAATCAACTTTTATCTATATCAAGTTGTAGGGTTAGCTGATCCCAGGAAAATGAATTAAATAATTTATATTAAATTTAAGTTACCAAAAAACTAAAATGATAAAACATGAAAAAAAATATTTGACTCAACATCACAATATTTCAGCCACAAATTTGACCTGTTAAGGGGGGGGGGAGAACTGTAGCACGAATACTTACCACAATATATGCCTAAAAAAACAATTTTGAACACTATGGAGTGGTTTCATGGGAAAAGGGAATTATACTGACATACAACGAATTAAAAGCACTTTGTCTGACCATGCATGCGCTATTTGAAATTAGCGCTACTGTATATGGGTATGTTTTGTGTTATGCGATACGGACGGCACAGTAGGTCAGACATCTTCACACATGAATGCTTCCTATAATGTGTATTTCCAAACGTGCCGGTCGTATCGCATAAAACAGTTTCTACACTAGGGCCGATTTTGTAAATAGCACATGGTCAAAACTAGATGGTTTTAATTCCTTGTTAGGGTTGTAGCATTCCGTTTTTCTCTGAAACCCCTCGATATGTGAGTCAAAATTCTTTTATCGTGTACAAAGGTATATCGTTTAATAATTCGTTGACCGGTTCTACTTTTAAAATAGAGCTCTTTGCATTTCTCCCCCCAATAGAACGATTAAATAGGGTCTTTTTTCCCAGTGTTGCTATCCCGTGTAAGTACATGGGTTCAAGAATCTATGCAGAGACATTTTCAAGTTTATCGGTGATTGCCATGTACCAAATTCCTGGAAAAATTGATGTCTGGCTGGATTGCCTTGACGGCTTATACATCAAAAGTAGAACAGATTTCAAAAATTCCTCCCAATTAATTGCAGATCATTATAAAACCTCATTTGTGCCCAAGCATGGGTAACCATGTGGTGGTCATCCAAATTCGGGAATCCAAATTTTGTTGGGAAAAAAACTAGGGCAATTAAGTTCTAGAAACACTAAGTGTATGTATAAAAAGTATGAATTTTTTTTAAATGTCAATGTTATTATGTCCATGGCAATTATATGAAATATAAATACAAATATACAAATAACAACATAATTGCCAAAATTTAGTTATTGTTGTATTTGTAAAATGCGACCGACCGTGAAATAGTATTACTTAGTGGCACATGACACTTTGATCACTGTACTGTAGCAACGGAACACGCAGACACGATCTTTCACAAAAAAGTAAAAGAGGGCCTCAAAAAGTAAGAATTCACAAATTAAGGAAACTCACGAAATTCTGCTCAACAAAAAACAATAACCCTGGTACCCCTTAAACTCATATTGAGAATGGATAACCAGTTGTGGTTTCTAAAATATGGAGGAACAAATTTGACCGTTTGTTACAATATTCTCAAAGCTAGACTTGACACAAGTCTACAGATTTAACACCTGTTCAAGCCTAATTTAACATTTTACATTCTTTTCATCACAAAGATATACATTTATGTGAAAACTCACACACAATATTGAAAGATGACCAAGTGCAAAAAAACCACTTTTAAATTAGTCGTGAAAAAGTCTTGCCTGTTTTACAAAAGGATTGTTCAATATAGTATTTACTGATGTTTTTGTTTTACAGGTAGGCCAGTTTTATTACATGTACTAAAAATGGCAAAGCACTAAAATCTCACCTATGGTCCCAGATAGGGTCCTATGGATTAAGATTCGACGAGCTTAACCCAGACACGTATGCCCTCATTTACATATTTTCTTTAAAAAACTTACAGAAACATAAAACACGATAAATAAAAATTGGTAGATATTGTGTCAATGTATGAACACCACGATTAGTCATCCACCAGACTACTGTCTGGCCATTGTGTCATGCCCCAGGAAAAAAACAAAGTTATTTTACTTCAAATGTTTACAATATGGAATTAGTGAACATCATCCTTGATGATAAAAACTAACAGATTATGATACAGTGTGCATGCAAAAGGTGTCTATATGTACAAGTATGTCATCTGCCGGTCAGTGTTAAAGCTATATTTCACCATGTCAGTGCAACAAAGTCATAACTGACATTTTGGGAAAAATTTTGTTTTGCTTGAATTTGTAAATACAGGTAAAAACACCAAAGTTTAAGCTGCAGTAACAGACTCAAACAAAGTTAACAAGCTTTTTATGAAGAAAGGCATTAAAAAATAAAAAGAAATTGAACACTAAATGGCCCTTTTCGGCAAAATGACAAATATGCCGATACAATTTGTTGCACTCACATGACAATTTGAGCTTTTATGCAGTCATTGCACTTTTTGAAAACAGCCTTTAAAATTCTGCAGGTTTGCAGATAAATATCACAATGCTTAAGTAGAATTTCACGGTTCCTTGGCTTTTTTCGCGCTCACTATTTCGAAAATAAGCTGTGGGCCGCTCCATGACCTTTCACCTCATCAACATATGAGGATCGATGGTGACATATGACACAAGTTTGGTTCCAATGAGCTTCAATTTCAATTGAGGTCATTTAAAAATTACATTACCATGTACGTGACACACACATCCACACACAAACGGGATTGCTAAGTGGTCTGCAGCTAGCTGGCGGCCCACAATAAAAATTCATGTTTCAATAGCTTACAGATGGTGATATAATAAAAGCAACATATTTTACTGCCGAGATGATTGGTTAACATTAGTCAACAAACTGTATCCGAATAAACCCAAATTCTGTGTTGTGTACAAGAACTTAAAGGGATTAGCAGCGATAATGCGACTCTCGAGAGAGTAAAAAAAATTTGGAAATCCATGTTTTTGACTTATAAATCAAGGATAAGTGTGTGCAATTCCATATAACTGCTTTAATGTAGAAACAAACCACCAAATAGTGAAAAAATGAAGTATTTGAGGAAATTTGTCATACCGTCTCCCGCAAATAGACATACAGCAACGGCATCCCAAAATCTGCACTAAACAGCTGATTGTGGTTTACACCAGTACAGAATGAATAAAAGATCAATAATGTTTGTGTTTGAGGTCAAACTGTATTGATCATGGTGCACAATATCATGCTGAAAATCGTGATATTCACCGGGAAAGGCTTTTTCGATCTCAGATCGGAATTTTGATACACACGTATAGAAATTACAGAATCAGATAAAAAGTACTGCCTTGTCTTTAATACAAGGATTTCAAGCCATCCACTTGCAGGTTATGTTCGCATATCCATGCCAGTAACAAAAATATAAAAATATGAATTTTGATTTTTTTTATGTTTCGGATTAGTAAATCGCTGCTAATCAATCCCTTTAAGCATATACATGTTGATTCAAAGAAAGCCAAATCCATGTGAAATACAAAATACAGATTTTCCACACAACTGAATACAGCAAATACAGATTTTTAAACTGAATATGCCATATAAAATACAATATTTGAAAAAACTACAGCAAGTAAACTTGCATCATCCCAAGCTACATATTCTCATTTGTCACATTGGCAAGATGGCAGGAATACACACACATACGGACATGCGAGCTTGTGTCATCCCAAGCTACATATGGTCGATTTTCATGAAAACGGTGCATTTTGGAGGTAAGACACACCCATAAAAAATTGTCTCAAAATTGTATGTTTTATGTTTTAAACATTTTAAGTATTCAATACCTATTACGGGAAAAAATAATATTGCCAACAACACTTCTTACGTTTCTGCTCAGTATGCACACAAACATTTTGTACAGCAAAAGAATAGGGTTTATTACGTTATCAAAATTTTAAATCAACAAAATATGCCAACTGATGACATTTTCAGAGAGGTTGCTGGGAACAATTTTTATTTGTACGAAGTTAAAGTTTGAGTATCTAATTGAACTCAAGAAATATGCTCCAATTTGTTTAGTTTATTACGTTATCCTTGAGTATTGAATTCTGCCTGAAAATTATACTTTATAATAAACAAATATTAAGATACCTTTTACTAATTTATTCCAAAGATACATTTAATTGACACCATATCATTCTATGGCCAAATTATAATTGATGATGTTAACTAAAACTCATTCAACGTAACAAACGATAACGTAATACACAATAAGGTAGTAAACATTTTTGACCATTTTTCACATCTCCCATTGACTAAGATGTATCTGATTTAAAGTTTATATAATTTTTGTGGTCGGAAAATAAGTATCTATGCCACTCTTGATCATTATTTCAATAGCTTGTTTGGTTGCTGAGAAATGTGGATAACGTAATACACTTCCTTAAAAAGGTCGCATTTTTACAAAGTTCAACATTTCTTAGACTTTTTAATAGTCATTGTGAGCTGAAGAAAACACTATTTCCAACTGCCGCATTATGTTTACCTTGAAATAAGATGCACAATCAATATCTTAGTAAAGTTTTACCAAACTTAGGAACTGCTTTGTGAAGGATAACGTAATAAACAAGGTTTTCACGGACATTATGTTTGTATTTCAAAAATATAAAAATAAAGTGGAATACAAAGGAAAGGAAAAACACATAATTCCCTACAGTTGCACAACAAGAACATTGATATTCGGAAGAATTCAAGCTGCTAAGTATTTTTTATAATTTTGATGTTGTGTTTCGGACATCAATTTTCTATTTTTCGATGTTTGAAGTCAAATATCTGCTAGAAAAGAAAACGGAAAGCATGGCAAACTATATGCCCAAATGCAGCTCAACGGCCCCTATCAAAATATTACCGTTTTGTTCCAATAAAGCATTGTTGAAAAGATTTGTTAACCAAAGACACAAAATTTTTGGAAATGCACCGTTTTCAAGAAAATTGACCATATTCTCATTTGTCACATTGGCAAGATGGCAGGAATACAGTATACACACACATATGGACATTTTTATAACATTTCATTTATAACATTTTTAAGGCACATTTTTATAACATTTCTATATTTTTTATAGGGACCCCCCCCCCCAGAAAAAAAATGAGTGAAAATCATCACTTTTTATGATTTTCTCAAAAAATAAATATTTTGGGGAAAAATATTTTCATATTTGGATTCCTTGAGTCATTTACTTCTCAAATATGTATACTTTTATAAATTTTTGGGACAGAATAATCAGATACGGCAAAAACGGTTCCTTTGAATTCCTGACTTAACACCCCTCCTTTACCTGAAACTGTAGCACAACAGGGTGAATGGGGTGACGAAAAAAATATGGCCTTTCATACATGATATCAAATCACAAATACTTAATTGGATGCCCAAAGAAAGATACAAATAACATCCCATTCTCATCAGTCCAGTCTCCATGCAAGCAGAGTTGCCTTGTGTAATGTACAAGGTATAAAAAGCAAACCTATGAATAACCACTTTATCAGAAGAAAAGATTCATCAAAATGGCCTTTTGGCAGTGGCGTAGCTAGGATTTTGATATGGGGGACAGGTGTCACATCTGAACCGAGAGAATACGGGGCACACCTTGTGGGGTGCACACCTTGTGGGGTCCATGGGCGAAGCCCTGGTGGGAGTCCAGGGGGCAAAGCCTAAACAATTTTTTTATGATTTGGAGGGCTAATTCTTGCACGATTTACTTGTCACACGCTGACCATTGAACTTTAAACTTATAATTGACTTCATTGCCAGCAAACTCGCCTATGAGTGCCATGACCTAAATTCTTCAAGTGAACCAGCAGGCTCATAACAACCAACAAAATTAAATATGGGGTGGGGGCACTCCCCCTGGCTATGCCACTGCCTTTTGCCTTTCAAGTGCCTTGTTCACTTGAGAATCAACTGTAATTGTATGGCCACACTTCTGACACTTTTTTTCATTTGTGCCACTCATCTTATATCTACCTTTGCATCCATCTTGATAGCATGTCCTTTTCATTTTAGTAGAGACATCAATTGATGCACTGTCAGTATTGGCCCTTTGTTGGTGGTTGCCAACAACCAACCGCATCCTTTCTTGGTCGTCCCTTACAGTACAATATATTCTTTCAATTGAATTTATATCTTTATGGATGCTTTCAATACCATGCTCAGAAAGTAAGCCAATAGTCTTAAATTTAATTGCTAAATCAGGAATGTGACAAATGAGAATATGTAGCTTGGGTGGTATCGTATGTGATGGAAATTGTTTGGGGAACCATGTTCCCAATTCCCAACATCTTAAACATAAAGCATGGATCTCCATCTCTGTCAAGAAAGCAGCCTTGAAAAACTTAAAAATTCCCTTTAATCTTCCAAAGAGCCCTTTAAACCTATTTTAACAACGAGTCCCTCCCCTGTGCAAGGCAAAACATCTAGCAGAATTTCACTTCCCTCTAGGATAAGTTTACAGTGGTTACCCACAAAGCACTGACTATGATAAGCCTGTCGCTTTACCTTGAGTGTATTCTCCAGTGTTTCATTTAACTTCTTCGCTATATCCCCTCTACTATTTTCAACCTGTTTGTATAACTCATCCAAATCATTCTTTTTGCTCGTGTATTCTTCAGTCTTCTGTACAACCAGTGCTTTGAGGGTAGCCACTTTATTTACCTGCTCATCAATGATATCATCAGGGCCTGACACTTCTCCAGAGCATATTGGACAAACAAAGTTGTCATTCTCTTCATTCTCGGACTCTTCTTTTGTCATACCAATACAAAATGCATGAAACCAACCCTTTCCCTCTTTCCCACACTGGACACATTGGATCCATGCAATATCATTGACATTTAATGATGTTGGTTTACTTACATGCAACTTACAAATTGGCATGGAACATTGCTCAGTTGTAGCACCCCTACCTTTACGGGGTCTCTGCAGGCCTGTCAGAATCCCTGTTTCATCGTCCAGAACTTCTTTGGCTTCTGCCAAGTCCAACTCGGCCTGTTTGGTATCCTCTGATGTCGCTTGCCAGGTATTGTATAATTCTTCATCCCGGCCCTGCAGATCACCTTGGTCAAGTTTTCGGCACTCATCTTCAAGAACCTTGTAGTACCGAACAACAAGGCCAAGGAGGATGTGAAGAGCCGGGGGCACAATTTGGTCAAGATCATCAGGGAGCGGGAGAATAGGGCGCCTCGCCATGCTATGGTGGTCTCGTCCACTTATCCTTTTGGCTGGAACTTCATCATTTTCTTCAGCAACAATATTAGCAATATCCTGCTGTATGGACTCAACTGTTCTCTTGGAAGGCCAATTAGCATTGGGAACCCACTTGCCATCTGCCCCAATGGTCATGTTGCAGTGTGGTTGACCATCTGTCACTCGTAACTGCCACAACTCAATGTGACACCATAGACACGGATACGAAGATGCAGGGCCCATATGTCCTAAAGACTTACAGAGGTATTCAGTATCTCCGAAGTAAAAGACTCGAAGTTTATACACTTTCCATTTATTTGGATTGTCTTTTGCCTCATTAATGTGGCAATTTCATCATAGAAGTTGGAAAATATGGTCTCCATGTTAACATAGCTATCTGTCCCTTCAAACATGGCCAAGATGTTAGTGTTGAAGCTGAATTGGCATGCTTTGATTCACAAATTGAAAGGCCAGCTTTGTTGATGACCCGCCTTTATCGCCCTGCAAACGAAAGAATAAAAATACAAAAAAGAAATAATTTGGGATGGAGAAATATGTTATATGGCTCACTTTTGGTTAATTTGAACTCTGTACCAAATCTTTAAAAGGCCTGGGGGAGGACTTGATGTGCTACAGACCATATTTTCAGAATTTTCATGTCCTATGTCAATACACTGTCTACTCTGAAGTAAAGACTAATGACGCGGGCACATACATTGCACCGACTTAAAGCATGCATGCATATTATCAAACCTTCAAAGTGACAGGAGGAGATTTTTTTAGGATACAAATTTCTCTCAAATTACACAAAATCGGTTTTGTAGACAATTACAAAAGAAACCGCACACCTTGTTTTGAACTTGCCTGCTATCGTAATCGTCCCCATAGAAAACCGTGCTTTGAATTTCTGTCGTGCACGACAGAAATGACTAAATCATCTTATTACATAAGGTGTATCTGGCTTATTCGCATCAGGTGTGATCTAATACATTGGTAAGCATTACTTTCAAATATGCAAAAAAAAAAAAAAAAAACTGGTTCGAAAAAAATGGGGGGGGGGGCACTTCTGGAAATCTCCTCATGTCTCTTTAGAAGTGTGCTGCAACTAAGTGTGCTGCAACTAAATGTGGCACCGGGTACTATACGCGCATGTAGTCACTCAATACTTCAAAAGGACAGTGTATACTATAAATGGGCCATTCTTCGACCACGTTTGTGACCTAAAAACGGTAAATTTGATTTTCAACCCAATGCTGTTTTGCCAATATAACCAATCTGTTATTACTTTTGGTATATACTGTAGTAATGAGTAACCTTTAGTAACCAAAAGTAATGTTTCCACTTTTGCCAGATTGGTTGTTGTGTCATGAGGGCAAATAAAGTTCAGTCACGTTGTGACCTCAGACCACAAAGGGGTTTGGGTTTTTATATAGAATTCAAACTTCAACTGTAAAATTCTTTGTTAATTACATGTCTAATTCCTATAAATTTGTATTTTTTTCAACATATTTGTGAAAATTGAAGTCCACACAATACTTTAGGCAGTATTTCCAACAAAACTTAACAGCTATTCAATATAAAACTAAAGAAGCAAAATGGTGTAATAATCTCACTTTTTTATCCCAAAATATTAACACGATCATGATTCTTGATTTGGTATGGAGTTTCAAAATGTACTTTTTATACAAAATTTAACTGTAAAAAAAAATAAATATTTTGGGCAGAAAATGTCAATTGAGTTCTAGACACTTTCATGATGCCTGTAGCAGAGAAATTATGTAAAAACACATTATGTTCATTATATGCAGTGAAAATTAAAATAGGAGGTAGGGTTAATTTGCCTGAAAAAAAATCAAAATATTAGGAGTACACTAGGGGGAACCCTACTCATGAGATCTTGCTTGACAGTCAGCTTTTTAAAGGTGCAATAAGTCATCCATATAAACTGATATGTAGTGATTTCATATAGATTAGACATGCAATAAATTTTATTTGACAACAGAAATAACTTTACAAAATTAAAACAAAAAGTGATTGATATGCTTATATTTCAATAAAATTAAGGGCTGAAATTAGAAATTTCACAATTGTTGTACCAAAGAAAGAGTTTTCAGCTTAATCCTGTCTGATTCAGATATCAGAATTTTCACATTTTTTTAGGGACACCTGTTATTTGAAGTTTCTCGTTGCACCTTTAAATTCTTACAACATGCAAGAGAAGGGCTTAACACTGGTTGTAATAATTTTCCTAGGTGATGGAATATTTAAAAATATTTTAAACACAACACGCCAAATTTGAACAATTCAGAAAATTCCCAATATTCCTGGGCCCTTCAAAATTCCTTCAAAAAGCAAAATACATGGATGGCCATCTGGGGTAGCGTTTTTCTGCATTTCTGCGTCGAGGACGCCGATTTTGGAAAATTAGCTAATTATGGACGCACTGAATTTCTATAGTATAGGAATGGACTTATGCCATGGTTCGAGAACCAAATTTTTTTACCGCTTAATTTAACCACGTTTGGACTCCTTGTTTTCAGACTAAAGGTGGCGTTAAGGGGCCCAATTATCTTCCACTGGACCCCTTACTTTTACCATGCAGCGCTACCCCTGATGGTCATTAATGCAAATTTTACGAGTTTAAAATTAACATAATTTGCTCAGACTCACTCCAATTTTGATCCAGAACTCATCCTTGAAGTGATCATGATGCCAGAGTTTTCCCATTGCCATTTGGTTTTCAATGTGAGAAACAATGTAGTCTTGCAGGCTCCTCACTCGAAAGAAGGCTACTGGTGTTTCTGGAGCATTCACTGTTTTCCTCAGGTTGACAATACCTATTTCCACAGTTTCATCAGAATTGTACTGACGGGCTGAAAATAAGAAAATAAGGACACTGAAATTAACCTTAAGTAAGTGCCCTCAGAAAACCTACATGTATAATAAAATGCACAACCCACTCTATTATTGGTGAAATGATATGCTCCCTGGACAGAAGTTGAGACTGATGTTATTGCTACTGGACCATGACACAAGCATGAAAAAGACATTGTTTACAAGCAAATCACGAGGAACTACGATTGTTGATACCAGAGACAATGTGAGGGAATCATGGAGCTCAGAAAACCCTGGAACTGATCACATTTAAAGTAGACTGTACTTTTCTATACTACAATTATCAGTCAATGTTATTTGATCATTATAGCAATTTAAGTAATAAAGAAATTACATCAAATTTCAGAGAGCAAATTCTACAGTGTACAGAATACCACTGTGCAAATTACACAGATTACTGACATCACCAGAGAATCGGTGTATAGTCCATCTAATTTGATAGATTTCAGTTTTAAATTTTTTTTCTAGTTACCTGACATTTCCCTGTACAAGTGCTGTTCGGATCGAAGACTTCACATTAAATCTACTCAAGAAACGCCGCAACTCCCATCCTGGTCATTGGGCAGCTTTAGTAATACCTTCAAGTCAATGGCATCTTTGGCATTCAGTCTAGATCGACAAAAAGGAAAAATGTACGAGAATTATGGAAAAACTGGATCGTAAACACAAAAAATACTGACAAGTAAAAACTTGCGTCATCCCCGACAAGATGGCAGTTCTGGAAACATGACCCTCAACTGACCTCAGATGGACCTTTGACCTTTGTCATGACCTTTGACATATCCACCTTGAAGGAACCCATTTCGCACCTTACCCCAAGTACTGTATAAAATTGGATGATTTGCCCAAATTTTATTGGTCAAGCTATAAGTTGCAAAAATATGGGCGAGACGCGTCTCGCCCCAATATTTAAAACTCATAGCGAAACCCAAAAATATTGGGGCAAATCATCCAATTTTATAATTATCATGCGTAGGATCCAAATTTATTATAATATTGAATGGCTGTGAGTAGATACAAGAATATATTGCACGAGCTAGAAAAATATGTACGAGTCGAATGCGAGATAAGAATATTTTTCTAACGAGTGGCAATATATTCTTGTATCATACGAAATTGTTGTTATTTAAAAAATTAAAATGATTATTATTATTATTTGACTATCAGCGCTGACAAACCTTTGCGTTGATAGTGTTGTAGTCCAACAACGGTCTAGTCAAAATGGAGAGTCTTGATCAACATGATCCAAAACACCCCAGTATACCGCTCCAAAATGCCCGTGCAATTACAATATTCATAAGGAATATTGTATTGCATCCGGGCACTTTTTACAAACTGTTACAATACAAAGATTTCTCTTGCACACTCGGAAGCCTGTATAAATAATAATATCGCGATCGGACACCTCAAAGCATGATAATGGTTTAAATCGGACTTCAAAGGAGAGCAAAAACACGAAAACGAAAACACACACAACCATACGCGACATTCGCACCATCGATAATATCCCCCTCGCTTTTCAAGCCAGGGGGATAAAAAAATGACAGAGACGGTGTAAAAGATGAACATGGTGGAAATAACAGATAAAACAAAAAGTGTTGAATATAAAATAATGAAAATACAAAGACTATCTGAAAGCAGAGCAATATACACTATACTTAAGATTTCACTTGGGCAGCATATTTTAAAGAGTAGTTTAATTGCCACTTCATTCAACTGTACAATATTTAGTAATAAGATGTGAACCTTAACCAGTTGGAAAGAATTTTTTGCTGACTTGCAGGCTGGTATAGCAATCTCGGGAGCCTCGGAGGTAGGTTGCCCAATAAGTGGATGACCATCTGAAGATGGTGGGGTTTTCTCTTGCAGACAAGATGTGAGAACCTGAAATGACAGAGGCATTAAAATTATATACTTAATTTTTTTCCTCGTATTTTCAGATTTCAATATTCTACTCTGGCAGAATTTTGATGCCCATGTACATGTACCAAACCATAAGTACATGTAGGGCCAAGGAGAATCTGCTTGAGCAAAATTCTGCACATTCACATAATTAAAGAAAATCTGCACGATTCTAAGAAATTTTCCGTAAATCATTGGTGGATACTGGGGCTAGAAACACATGATTTTTCTTAACCTAATGGAATGTAGTGGTACATTGCGGCACTAGGCACAATTTGTCCTCTTGGATGGTTAAAACAAATCTAAATCCAATTCCACATACATTGTAGAGTCGACCTTATTTAGTTGGTGGAACTGAATACTGTGACAGCCGGTGGCACACGCCCTGTTGGTAAAGGGTGCTTTGCTGTACTTGACATGGCCTGCTGCTACATTCTGACCGAGCAGAGAACTACAGAGGCTGTGGATCACAAAATGCCCCTTGAACCTTTTTTTGGAACGAATAGATGAGAATATGTTTGAAGATTCATGTATGCATGAAACAATAATTTTTTTATCTCAATTTTTGCAGAACTCACCTTGTGCAATTGTTCTGCCCGTCTCTTCAGTGTTTGGCGACTGGCCTTGCTGCTGGGATTATCGTGTTGTGGTAGAGAGATCGGGAGGAAGCTATTAGACTTAACTGATGATCCACCAACTTTCTTCACATGAACAACATCTCCATCACTCCGAACAGTCCTGTGATGCTGGTTTGCCTGTTGTAGGTTCTGCACTTGATCCCTCAAGGCTTGGTTCTCCTTCCTTAGCTCATCTATCTGTGCCTCTTGCTGGGTAAATTCCTCCCGCAGATTTTGAATGGTTTTGTCCATTTCTGCTAACTGTGCCTCGTGACTATCAAGCTGGCTCTTCTGGGTTGCAATTATTTGTTGTAGAGTATTTGTAGCCTGTGATCTGTTGTTGGCATCCAAGAGCTGCATTCTGTAGTCCTCTATGGTTTCAAGAGATCTATCTAAAAGATCTTGCAGTTTTGCTTTTTCTGCTTCAAGGGTTTTTGTTTTGGTGGTTTGAGTCTGAAGTGCCTGTAGCGTAGTTTTGTACGTTGCTGTTATACTGTCCAGTTGGGACTGGGTTACATTTAACATCAGCCGAATGATGTTCATGTCTTCATGACTGATGGCTACATCACCAAGATCTTTATCTAATTTTTGATTGTCACGAGTTATCTTGGTAGTATTGTTTACATGAACTTTAACACAGCCATGATTTGCTGGTTTCACCCATACATAGTCTGTGCCGACGACTTCCACTACCTGTGCAGGGATCATTTCAATGAAGCCAGTCACTAAATGCCAAGCAACCAGTACCGTTACGCCCTTCTTCAGATAATCCTGATCAACCACACAGTCCTGAACCATGACAGGATTGTCTGCAAAAGATACTTCATATTGTCGCTCTCCTTCACCTGCATGAGATGCAACTACATAAGAAGAGTCCCCAGTTCTGTGTAAAACCTTTCCCACAAAAAGGCTACTCTTTGACTCAAAGATGACATTTTCACCTTCAGTGAGTGTCAGCACACGCTTCCTCTTCTTCTTGTGTTTGCCCCTGTAGTATCTTTTACTTTCACCACTTTTTCCTTTGTGGTCTAGATTGCGTACACGCATGTTGTCATTAGTGTAGGCCTTAACAGGTGCACAAATAACTTGAGATGAACTTCAGATCTTGTAATAATATGATCAAGGGTCAATAGCCTGTTGGTGAAAAATAAGATACATGTATTAAGTACAAATTTAATAAATTAATGAATAGTTAGTATTTTTTTGTTTTAGTTGTTGAAAGGTTGCCAAATTTTGCAACCATGTTTTCAAATTTTGACCCACAATTTTTCAACACAAAGAAAGAAGAAAGAAAAACTGAAAAATTTTGCCCTTAAAAACTGTGAAATATATTGTTGGTTTTTGTTTTTTTTACGTTCTTTTTGAACAAATTGGAAGACCTGTTATTTTTGGGTCATAGGCCCATAAATATAGGACCAGTTTTGCCTTTCATTTTCTAAAATATGGGTAATAATACATGCAGTGGAAAATGCAATAAAATTTTAAAGTACATACACTGTAAGCACAGGGTATGTTACTATGTTTTGCATGCTATGAGGTTCATGCGTCGGCAGCACTCGGATCCTATTGGCCCCGTGAACAATGGGAAGGGTTCAACAAGCTGCGTTGGTATAAGCATGGTATAAGAAAGAAAAATGTTTCTGAATTTTTGGATATCAAAATTCCATAGCATGGTTCACTAAACTTGGAAAGCATTGGTTTTTAAAATTTGCACCCAACCATTTTCTAAGATCTCGGCAATCTCTTCAAATGGTCACCCTTACAAGAATTACAGAATAAAGCATGACTGTGACAGCCATTTGAAACCAGGGACAAACAGATGCCAGGGAGTGCCCCCAAGGAGTTTCAACATTCAGGAAGACATGGTTTTAAAAGCAATGTTCACCCCTTTCTACTTATATTGTTTCACCCCTCCTATGATTTACCGAGGGGTCATTCCGTGTCAATTCAACAAATTTCAGAAAAGTTCCCCGCATTTGCCCCTATAGAGTTTCTTTATTTGGTTTGAAAGTTGTTCCTTATAGTCATAAGGAAAATTGCAATGATGTTCAGGTCAGTAGACCCTTAAATAGTTTTTGTTTGGGGGTGGCGGCGAACAGAGATTGGTAGTCGGGGTCTAAAATGGCCTTGCCACAAAATGACCATTAAGAGGCCTGTATTTCCACAAGTGAGGGTATATGATTCCTCAACGATTCAAACCAAAACTAACTGGCCACCTACTACTAAAATTATGAAATAAACAAATTGGAATAATCGAAAAAATTTTTTAAAGCCAAAACCAAAAAACATAAAAAAAAATTACCTACAATGTTATAAGGCCTTCATATCAAATTTTTCTCATTTCCCCCGTGAAATCTTAATGCTACGATGTTAGTTTGGAAGTTATGAGCGAAAATATGCCCCATTTTGGTCGACAATAGTAATTTTACACAGCAACTCTATGGGGGTATACAAAATCACATTTTAGGTCTCATATCAAAAAAACGATTGAAATATCGGCGCAAAATTTACATACTGAGTTTTGGGGTGAAGTCCATTATATCAAGATGAAAACTTCATACTACTTAAATCGGGCCATCCCCCTTTAACTTAATGTGTTAACAGCTGTAATATTTCACAGCCATCAAAATCATTAAAACTTTGAGGGAAAGGCCTACAGTACAGCTCGGGCCATAATTCTTTGTGGTCAAACATAACAGTTCCATAGAGGATTCAGCAATTCATCTCACTCCCATACGAGAGGAAATACTCTGAATGTTGGCCATTTCACTCTTTGAAAATATTGTTGAGAGTGAGTCATCTTCAACTTTAGGTTTTCAACAACACTTAGTACCAGTTCCACTCTACATTTTTTCAAGTTTACTCTTGAGAATTTAGCTCCAAGAGTGAAATACTCTTTGAGAAAAAAAATTGTGAGTGAAATTACTGAGATTACAATTAAGCATACTCCAGTGTTAAATTCAGATAACCCCTGCTCATGCAGTCAATGACATGGAGTGCGGCAACTGGGCATAATACCTTGTTAATTTTTTTTAAACTTTTGTCACATTTCCATAAAAACAAAAACAAAAAACATTTAATTCACAATAAGTACGAATACCATAAATTATATGGAATATGCCTTTTGGTTGAACTAAATGCAAATTTCCTAGAAAATTTAATTGTTGAATAGAAGATTTTATAAGTTCCATGAAAATCAAATTGGAGTGGGGTGCAAAAAAAAAAATTGCCTTATTTTAACAGGTTTTCTAGTAGTAATAGTAGTAATGTGCTCTTATTATTTAATTAAAGCTCCATTGCTATTGCTTGTTCCGATCTATGTGTATTGTGTTCTCACTGATATGAGAGCCTGGCACTTGCACCTACGCCCAATCAAGTACCTTGTTGAAACAAACTTGCGGTTTTTGGATGGTATGACCAATACTGCATGTTGCAAAGCCCTATTCATACTGTGGTTTTGATGGTTAACTACTAAATGGTGTTTTTTGGGTTTATATCTTAGGAAGGAAAGGATTTGAGTGCTCAACTTTTCAGACAAAAAGCAATGAAGGACAAATACAGTCTTTCATCCCATATCAAAAGCGATATTACTTCTGGGTAACTCAGGGTCCCAAAGACTATCGGAACACGCACTCTTTAACAATGCACTACAACAAAAGTCATGTTGCATTGTACAACACATTCCTTTAGGCCAATGGAAGTTGATCTTACATTAGTTTCCTATGGAGATTTTTAAAAGGCGATGAGGTCTGAAGTTTATTATTATTTACTGTCATTTCCTATTGTTCTATATAATTTCATATACATCTAAATGCATTCTTGACTAATCCTACCCCTAGATTTGTTACATAAAACAAAGTTGAAAATCAGAAGGGACGCTTGAAGATTTTTGGAAGCACCTGAACATGTTTATTTTAAGTTTTCAAGAAATTTTTTTTCCACAAAATAATGAAATATTTGCAGCAGCAAATCTGATGTCGCACTCCAACAGGAAAACTACGATCAATTCCCTGGGTTGGCCTTAAAACATATCTCAAACAAAACCAATTACCCTCGGGTTTCAAGGATTTGGCACGCTGCAAGCCCTGCAAGACTGCCGAATTCTGCACCTTTACACTGATATGAACCTGATATTAGAGAAGAGACTATCAAGTGTCTCATTTGCTAGAAGGAGCCATATAAAATTTTTAACTCTTTTGTGCAGTTGTATATAGTATCAAACCTAGACCCACACGAGCATAAATGCACTTAATGAGCCATACTTAGTGAGCCCATTACGCATATACAAGTGTGAGATTTTCCATTTTGTTTTATTTTCATATTTTAGTGGACAGTAGTTGATATCGGAGAATCATCCCTCACTGTTTGTATTTAGGAAAAGTGGTACTTTTTCTTTTTTCCTAGATATAAGTATTACACCAAATATTAACCCTTACGAAATGCCTGCAATCAAATGTCTTGCACCAGCTTGCGGAAGCTTGCACACGCGCGCGCAAGT
>JAMKCH010012443.1:0-77345 GCA_023653785.1 Ophioderma brevispina | reverse complement strand
AATCTGAGAGGTTGTTGCCCCAACAAGGGCATAACAGCATCAGTTTTTGTGTTCATTTGAGGTGGTCACTCAGGCACAAGCAATCGCGTTGTGGTGTTTGCGATCATCTGAGCTATAGATGTTGTTGCCCAGATGGCAAGCTTTATTCTCAGAGAGATGCGCAGTCATGTGGTTGTGTATACAAAGCTTCTCAGGTTAATGCCCAGCAAGCACACACAGGCACTATCTAGGCCCTACATTGAGATTCAATGTATTTTCCGTCTAGTGAGGTGGTTTGCCCAGTTGCATGCATCAGCAACATTTTTCTGCAGGATTTTCGACCCATAGGCACCTTTCAGCCCGTGGCCTTTTTGTGTCGGGTCTGTGGTCAAAAATTTGAATCCACATGTTAACCGTCTCATAATTACCCACTGTTTCCACATGCATTCATACTTTTTCATGCCACTTGAGTATTGGATCCTTGGGTAGTGCCCCCCAGTTTCCCCTCGTATGAGTGTCGGTCAAAGGTCCATGGCACAAAACTGGTCAAATAAGGAAATTGCAAATTGTGTGATGCATTGTGGTCAATCACTCGAGCTGGGGTGTCTAAAACTTGAAACAAAGACAGAGTTGTCTGTATTTTTTCCAATACAATGAACTCTGCCGTTACCACAAAAATGCCTTTGCTATTGATTCGTGTGTCTGTTTGGTTTTCATACCTTTGTCACATTTGTAATATACCGACAAAAATATTTGCTTTCAATTGGAAGATTACTGTGGTAAAAGACAGTAAAAATCGAATGAATTCATGAAGCTACTAAGTTCATTGCCTTGGAGAAGTACGCAACCTTGTCATGTTTAGGACTTCTGACTCACCCGCAATCTGTACCTGCCACATGCGCATTCCAACGGAAGTCATAAGCCGATTAAGCTTATTAAAATTGCTTGGTGTATCCCTTTGTTGATTCAATTTTCATACACTTGCATACAATGGTCCTTGGGTAGTGTCCCACATGTTTGGTGACCTTGGTGATCTCATTGACCTTGGTGACCCAAAATGTCAGATTGCCCACAAATGTGATATTTATAAAATTGCGTGTGTATCACATATGCCGATTGATTTTCATGACCCCTGGATACAATGCAGTCTGGGTCAGTTCCCACATGTTGCTGGATGTGACCTTTGGCCCTATTGCCAGATCACAGTCGTGACGGCAGATGACACACTCATTCTTTGAACGCGTATTTTATTATTCTCTAGTTGTGCGGCCAGCACAGATCAGCAAAATTTAATGGTCACGCATGATTGTGATAATTGCGTTTGACAGGTTAATGTTGAAATGAGCGGTCAGAGTTAAGCCCGATGTATACTCCACTATCGCTTTCCAATCGCGCGATCTGCGATAAAATTTTACATCGCAATACGGCGCGATAAAAGTCCTGTATACTCCGACGACATGTCTCATCTCGCGGAAGTTGTGGGTGCTGGTATTATGGTTTATTGACAACAATGTTGCCAGTTGGCATTTTAAACATAAAAATTTAAGATGAATTAGTAATACCATTTCGTATTTTGACGATATAGCTTTGGATTTCCGAATGATGATCTAGCAAACTAGAATAGATGCTAGCGATATTATTTACGATACTCATAAGTGCAAATGCATTAAAGAATTAAATTGTTATCCATGCCTGTTGATCAAGTAATATAGAACTGGATCTGAATTGCTTTTGAATTCTTGGCAAATAATGTACATGTGCGGAATATTTTGTTATGTTTTTACCATTTAAGTTTCGCACATCTTCAAGGATTTTTGCATGACTTTTATCATTGTTAAACTGGCCAGTTGATGATGACCATTAGTAGTAACCTCCATTGTACACTGGGTTGGCCAATACATGCAACATGTAGGATGCAGAGCTCAGAATAAATGAGGTGGGGAAACAAAATCTTTCGTACTAACGCCAAAACATCTTTTACGATATCCTTAAAATAATCATGCCTCATAGGATCATACTATTTGTTCACTACTCCATAGCTTTTAATAATTTGTCCATTTTGTATCTCTCTTGGATGAGTATGTGTTGAATGATGTGCTGATAGGGAGATTTTGTTTAAGAGGCGCATGTTTCAGCTGGTTTTCATTAGGTCATCGCCCGACCTTGGTTCCTTGAACGGCCAATCAGAGAATTTTCGCGTCTGCGATATCGCCGAGATTGAACAAATTCAACTCTCCGCGAAGGCTCAAATCCATCGCGCGACAGAAATTCTTTCGCCTAGGCAATAAAAAATCGGGTCAAGTTCCATCGCAGCCGCGGACGCGAAGTGTAGTATACATCGGGCTTTAGTACCAATCTTATACCAAGATATGGGGGGGGGGAGTCGTAATATGTGCATAATCTCATCCCCTCAAGCTAAGGGGAGCAATTTTGAAAATTGTTACTGGGTTACCAAGTTTCCTGACTTTTCTAATGGTGTTTTTAGTGTTTTTTTGCCCCTGTTTTGCTTTACAGATTTCAATTTTCACATTTCCATTTTGACCTTAGGCTTGAGTGAAACAGATTATTGATATACCTGTAACATGCATTGGCTTTCTTGTAGTGTAACATTGAGGATTGATGTTCCTTGAACATCCTAGTATGTTGAGGGAGAAGGTCAAATTTAGGTTACCGTTAGGTAACATTGTTGTATGGTCATGAAACTTGGTAGTTTGTAGTCAACATTTGATGTCAAAATCTCAAGGTCATTTTTGATGTCATCCGGGTCATCCAAGCGAGATCCAAAGTCAATCAGACATAACTTGTGTGGGCATGAAACATGTTTTAAAATCAACAGGGATGCCATAAAAATTTGAAGGCTTTTTTAGGTCATTGGGGTCATCTAAGGTCAAACCAGACAATGTGTCTTTTCTCAATATTGACTGTTTTTCTTATTTTTGAAGCACTGCAAAAAACTAGTTTTTAAATCCATGAATTTTTACTAATAACATCTTTTTCTTCTGTACGATACGAACTCAGGAATTCAGAAGAAGAAAGGTGAAACAAATGAAGTCGTACATGTATTGGGGTGATTGAGTTCAAGAAGAAACAGAAGTGCCAAGCGTATTGCAATCACGTTCAATAACACTCGCATTGGAGACAAGAAGCGTAGTCGTTACTACGATGACCTGTTGAACAATTTTTTTAGTATCTTCCAAAATTCGTGGCACACTGATGGAGAGTTAAATATGAAAAACAAGTTCGTCAGCAGCGGATTCGCACAGAGGTGATGCAGGCTAAGAAAGAGACTAATTTTTATCTGAAGAGTGTGGAACAACAAAAGTTATAGAGAGGATGAAAACTAAGAAGAGGAAACAAGGGAAGAGTGGTATTTAAAGGGGAGAAATTTCAAGCAGTGGAAGACAGAGGAGAGAGGGAAGAGAGAGGAGGAGTTGCAAGAGGAGATGCCCCAGAGGTCAGGGAAGGTCACGTCAAGTGTACTTGGGAAAATCTTCAAGAAGTTAAGCTGGTTTTTTGTTTGCTCGTATCCACAATTCAATTGGTAATGGCTTTGTGGTGTTACAGGATTTCAGCTAGTGTGCTGATCCGGGGCTGCGTGTATCCTTGATACGGGCGCTCCTAACCTGGCCCGCTATTTGAGGCTGGGGCGGATTGGGAACATTCAGGGGTTTTACACCCTACTCTTATTCGACACTGATGCGATGTACATGTACATTTGTGACTCTCTGCTCCACGGGACCGACGGCTTAACATCCCCTCCGAAGGACTGGATGCGTCATGATCCATTAGCCCAATTCCAAGTGAACCATGGAGGGAAGCGTTATTTCTGTTTTAATCAATATCTGGTATACAGATCAAATCCAGATTTATAGTACCCGAATAAATCCATCAAGTGCCACCGACCCCCCGTGATTCAACCCGGGAATTTTGATGGTAAATTTTTGCGCCAGCGGCAAGCACCCTAACCGCTAGGCCATGCTCTCCGATTATCTGGTGATTGAATTTCTAAAAAAAAAAAAAAAAATTGGGAAATCTTCGTGTCATTGGTTTTGTCCATTGAATAATGTTATTGCCATTCTTGAACGATTATAATTCGTAATTCAAGGTAATATTAAAGGCATCCTAATTTTCGCATTTCTTTATGGCTAAAATAGAACCCAGTGAGAAAATCGAGCAATCCGTTTAACGCAAAGAACATAAACAACAAGAGGCACGGGACAGACGTGTGAGAAGTAGCAAACACGGTATGACGCGATTGCATTACCCGTCTAAATTGGCAAATTGAAACTCGGCATGAACAAGCAATAGCATAAATCCCCATAGCTTTTAAAGAATTGGTTTTCAAATCATCGTCCTTGGCTTAAAAGGCATCCTGGAGGCAAAAACAAACTCTGCTCACATCATCCACCTTTTTTTAGCATGCACAGTGGTAGTATAAAAACTGATGGGCAAGACAAATTTTCTTTATTTCACAAAGTATTTTATTTTTTAAAGGATCTCCTCACTCTATTCAGAACAAATTAAACGAATGTTGTTTGATCATCCTGAGTTAAAAATAAAACCCTTTTTGTGTCGCCTGCCCTAAGGCAGGAAGACACATAGGGATCACTTTGTCCACTGTAGTTGTCTGTTGTTGATGCCTGTTGTTGTTGATGTCTGTAACATTTGCCTGTAACATACTTTGATGGATTTAAACCAAACTTGGGTCACAGGTGCAACATGGCATCCCCCACTTGTTGATGAGGTCAAAGGTCACATGCCACATGCCAAGGTCAAAGGTCATGTGAGGTCAAGTTGTAAAATAGGCTAAACATGTAAAATTGACCTCATTTGAAAAGTTGAAGTTCAATTGGAACCAAACTTCAATCATAGGTGCAACATGGGATCCCTAATTTGTTGATGAGGTCAAAGGTCACATACCAAGGTCAAATGTCATGTGAGGTCAAGTTGTAAAATGGGCTGAAAATGTAAAATTGACCTCATTTGAAGTTCAATTGGAACCAAACTTGAATCATAGGTGCAACATGGTATCCCTCATTTGTTGATGAGGTCAAAGGACACATATCAAGGTCAAAGGTCATGTTAGCCCTATCATTCACTAACTGTGACAGCAGGCGACACAAGCGGTCCGAGGACCGGTGTATTTTTATTTCTTACACACTGAGAAAGTTTAGGAAACATACAATTTTGTGTAAGACACATAATAACACATACTAAGTACTTTGCAAAACAGAGAATGCCATGGAACTATGACTTTAAGTTTTGCTTGTTTACTTTCTGGATAAGCCATCTACAAATTAGATCAAATTGTTGAATGGTATCTACAAGAAATAGATTGTATAATGAAATGTTTTCACTGGTTTAATATTTCCTCAGGGTGTTTTGAATCAATCCCACAATGCATTGCAATATGTCTACTCTGCACTATATACTAAACATGTCAGTACTTGGGGATAGTGTTTAAGAACTACAAGACATTTCATGTGATGACCATGCAAACAAATTGAAGTACTTGCACATTGTGGGCTAAAATGAGTGTAAATGTCAGGGTTTTCGGTGTTAGTGTAGTTGTTTTGTGGGATCACATGACCTATTGAATGTGAAAATTTCCCAAAACTGGTTGCTATGTGGGATTGACCAATACACCCTCTAATTCTTTACTATGGGGTGTTAGGTTATAGTCAGTAAATAGGCCAAAACTTTAAGATCAGAAAAGGCCCCTCATGGACATGATATTAGTAATGTGAATTACTTATGGGGTCCAATCGAACGGTCGAACACCACTTTTTGTGTGGAAAATTTTTAAAGCAATAACAGGACATTGAAGAGTGCCCTCATTTTCAAATTTGTGAGAATATGCACAGTTGTGCTGATTAATTGTTTAGTGATTTCGAAACTAATCTGTGAACAGTAACACTCAAAAGTGTGATGAAAATACCAAACCATTCTGGAACTTTTAATTAAGACCAATGAGGCAGGCAAGTGTAGGGTATATTAGCCCTAAATGTAGCTTGGCTACTATTCGAGTGCTTAAAGAAAGGGCCAGAGACCTTGAAGACAAGTTTGTTCCATATTCCACAAAAGAAGATCGAACATTCCATATACATGAAATGAGAGTTAGCCTTCCCTTTTTCACAGGTAGAGCTTTAGGATAAAGGCTCTTTTCTTTGCAAGGATGTCCACTGTTACACGACTTGCATCATTCAAAATGATACATTCCTATTTTACCTACAGTCGATTTATAATTTGTTGGACAGAATCGAACCAAAGCGCGAGCGTGGACTGCCATGATGCCGGAGGAAACCCCACACTCGTCGCGATGCGTAAGTGGTCGAAGAATGCGCCCAACCTCCACGGAGCTTGTTGCACTTACATAAAGTGTGCGTATCTCCTGTCCAAATAAATTTTAATTTTCCACTGTACTTGACTACCAAGTTCTGCCTAATTTCCATATCAGCAGGAATCGATTTAACTACATTTACTGTGACAGTCACTGTGGTTAGTTTTTTTTTGATTGAGCAGTCATTGACTACAGGGGCGGGGCCCCCCCCCCCCCCCCCCCCCCCCCCCCCCCCCCCCCCCCCCGGAGAGTTTCAAAAATTTAGGAAAAACAGGGGTTTTTTACACAATAAAATTGCGCAAAAATTAGGGTTTTTTTTTTTTTAACCAAATGAGTTCATTTTGTACTGTTTCGCACCCCCCCCCCATGATGTTTACGCCCCTCCATGCTATGATTTTACCCTGGCGCCGCCCCCTGATTGACTTATAATTCACTGCAGCGATTAATTGTGAATCTCAGGACAACACTTAATGGACTAAAATTTAATTTAAAATATTAAACACCCAATTAATTCCAAAACAATTACAACTAGGTATGCTTCTAAAATGATTGCTGAGCACAGAAGAAATTGAAAGGGGTTTTCTCATCAGCAAGCTGACTCACTTGCAAGTAACTGGTACATTTATCACTATCAGTAGTTATAACTTTCATCTAGCACTTCAAAAACAATTGTCCGATGTTAGTGATGGTAGTGATGGATGGAACCAACATAAACAAAACAACAAAAAATCTGCTGAGAAACACTTGAAAAAGTATCCATCAAATTATGCATGGGTAAACTAGTAATACAATTGAAAAATGAGAAACTAAATACATGTTGTTTAATTATTTAAAATTATATTGTATTATAAAATACGCTTTATAAAATAAATCAGATTCAGTGACAGAAGATATTTTCATTGCTGATTTTGTTAACTTACACAGGGACAGATGTTGATTTTTGTTACCTGTATTGTCAGATATATGTCCGTGTGCAATACACCCATCGCAATTTTCCAAATATCGTCTCCCTTAGCCTTCTGGTCATGTTTTTTAAGTTGGGCACCTACAAAGGTGGATTTGTTGCTTCTTGAGTTCCAAAACTTGTTTAACTGCTTGTAGTTGTTAATTTTATATGAGACAGAGCTGTTTTGTATTATTTTTTTCCTTGGACATTGGCCCTTCAATTTCTGAAGCAAAAAAAGATGATTTAGTTTGTACTAATTATGTAACTCGTTAAGCGTAAAAAATCAGGGGTGGATCATGTGGCGCGGAGCATTGTGGCGGAGGCGCAATGCTACCAATAGGTTCAAATATCATCGCAGGTCTAGGGTGTTGTGCTCCTCTTTAATTCAGTAAGTAAACTGAAAATTAACAAAACAACAAATGTTTGCCGACAAATCTGAAAAAGCGCCCGCGTGCTCCATTTGATCAAAAAAAGGCAATTTCACGGAAAACGCTTGTCGAATTCTCTTCTACTTTCATAATTAGATTGCTTTGCTGATTTAATCATAGTACCACATCTCAATCATGAAAATAGGTCTATTCCAGTACCAGATATAGGGAGAATAGAGTAAAATCTGCATTAATTTGGAACCACCCTTATCTGTGTAATGGAAAGATTTGTTTGATAAAAGTTGTTACATGGCTTGGGGGCAATTTTGGTTATTTTATATTAAACAAGTGCCCAAATATTGTATAATCACTGTATGTTTAGGGGTGACACCCATAAAACTGAATACCTTTTCTTACTTATTTTGCTTATTACACCCAGTAATTGGAGTCACCCTGTATGATGTATTCAGCCAATTGTATTGGGGGGTGTCTGAAATCTGCAGAGTATATGCTCTCAGATATATGTACTTATATAGGGGGTAAATAAAATGTACAGTTTAAAAGTTATAGCATCAAACTGTAAAATCATGTAGTTTGCCTAAAAAATGCACTGCACGCATTGGGTCCCCAACTTAAAAAAAATGATCCTCCTTCAAGGTGCTCAACTAACTTCATTCATATTGGGCAGAGTAGATTCATATTTCCCTCCCCAAAATTAAAAATAGCCCATAAACCATGGGGGAGGAACTTCACTTAAGCACCTTTTGATGTCTCCAAATTCCACCTGTAGGCCAAGAGTATAATAAAATAAACAATGGAAAAGGTGGAAATTTATGGGAACAAGCTGAAAATGTCAGAAATTGGTGCAGAAAATGTGTCAGAATATATACTAAAAGTCTCAAAAATCCTCTTGTGCATTTCTAAAAAGGGGTCAAAGTTTGTTCAGGGGTAAATAGAAATATTTCAATTGTCCTAAATGTGTTCCAACATTTTTGTCATGTCCCAAGGATCTAAAAAAGGTATAGTTGCCCCCTATCTATGGCTTGTAGTTTTATAACTATATGGTTAAAAAAAGGCTCAAGGTTATCCTGGGGGTAAATTTCAGAATTGGTCGGGATTCTCGGACATATGTTGGGTCAAATTCTTAATCTAGTTGTACATGAACACAAATGAATATTAAAAAGGTGATGGTCATTACTTGCAAAATTACAAGGGCCAAGTGTGATGGGGTTCTACAGGCTCTATGGGTGTCACTGCTTAGGCTCTTAATGTCAATATTGATCAATGTAGTGATTGAATGAACATGTTCTGTTTTAATTATGACCTATGAGCAATTTGAAAATTGGTTTCAATGAAATTGGGATCATTTTAAATATTTACCCCCAGGATGACTGGAATGATTTAGGTCTGTAGACTTAAACTAAGGGTAGATAGGACAAACTATACCTTTTATTGATCCTTGGGACATGACAAAAATGTTGGGAACACATTTAATGACAATTTAATATTTGTTCATTTTACCCGTACAAACTTTGTCCCATTTTTCTGAAAAAGCACACAAAGATGATTTAGGGGACTTTTAGTATGTTATCTAGACACATTTCTGCCACCAATCCTGATCATTTTCAGCTTGTTCCAAGAAATTTCCACTTAAAGACTTAAAATCATGGGCCTACTGGCATATGTTCCATGCTTCCACTAGCAAATTCAATCAGTCTATTTCAGGCAGAGCCCTTGTTTAATTGTCACGCTTTTTCATTGTTGTTTGTGAAAATGTTATCTGTTTTATAGTATAGAGAAAGATTAAAAAACAAAGCAATTTAATCAAGGCCAAATTGCCTGATAAGACAACCACTGCACCTAACCACAGAAGGTATTTCATGGTTGTTTAGTAGGCTAGTAGGTCCAGTTGTGTGTACAACCGGATCTATCAAGGATTGTACCCAACTTATTAATCTTCTCTAGACAGGGTAGCCCTTCAATGCTAAAGCACCAATTGCCAAAGTCTGCAACACAATGTTCAAAAATAGTAATATAATTTGAGAATGAATTCCAATACTACAATACAGCACGGTAAAAAAGGCAAGATCAAGGCTATAAGTGACATTGGTGTAGGTCGCCTCAGATATGTGTATTGATGTGTTATAACGGAGGTTTAGATCAAGAATTAGCTATTTGACACCTCAATATTTAAAAATATCATTAATATCATCAATCATTTCATTTGTTTTAATTTATATAATTTTAATCATTTAATTATAAGATATTTTAAATACTGCCCAAAACAATGTTGCAAAGTTGTTACTTAAAAAGCAATATTAAAACATCCTAACTACACAAGCTGCAGGTTTCATTATTGTCATCTCAAATTGACCTGTAACGAGGGTTCCTGTTTACAGGCATAACACTTTTTCATTTAGTGATTCAAACATGTTACAGAGTGGTTCATCACATATCAACAATGATGCATCCATGTGTCCGCATATTTTTATCCCAGGAGGGCGGCTTTATCTGCTCAAACGGGATAAAAATATGTGGACGCATCTGATGCAAAAATCTTCTTGAAAACTTATTAATATTGTGTATAGAGGAACATAATTATTCTCACTATAATACTAAAATGTTCCCAGAAATTTTTCCTTGTTAAAATATTTTAGCAAATCTAAAGCAAAGCGAGTTTTGACAAGTTTGTTGCTTTGCAGTTTGCACGCGATGTCCTAGCACGTACTCAAGAGTTCGAAACATGACGAACAGTGCGTCAACTTAAGCGTACCGCATAAATGCACTTCCGCGAACACTGCGCCAGGCGTAACACACTAATTTGCATATCAACTGTGGGTTGATAATGAATCAACAATAGTACGCTCCTGTACAAAGAGATACGGTGAGTTGTTGAAAATTGGATATTGGACCATGACAAGGCAAAATAATGTAGATATACAAACTGCAACCCATGAGATAGTAACTCAGGGAAGCAGTTACCCCACCTTGGATTCAGTTATCAGGTGCATGACCAGAAAGTTCCAAATTGGGGGGGGGGGGGTCTCTAATGCTGCTTGTATTCTTATTTTTGAAATTTCAGTATATTGTTGTCCACTCATTTTTCCCCTATTTTTCAAAAATTTTGAGATTTTTACAGTTGCATTGGTAACTGGCTAGTAAACTAAACCTGTGGGTGGTTAAGCTCGAAAATGTCTATGTGCTGCAAACGAAGGAATTTTGTAATTAGAATAATTAATATCGGAGATCTCCGATAATAATTCAATGGCTGCTAAAAACACTGAGCCTTCCAATATGAAATAGCCAGGAAGTAGCGCCACGTATGTGTCTACGCTCATCCATTAGTTGTTTTATTCCTTCAGGCAAGTTGAGTTATAGGTGATTTTTTTGAGGTGCCACTATTTCACCATGGATGGACATAAACTTAGTATTTCCAGCTCTGCTGCTAAGTACAATCTGGGATCCCAATTCTAATTACAAAATCGCTTATTTTATGATAAATACACATTTTTGAGCATTCTCGTTTGCAGGTGTAGTTTCCTAGACAATTACCAACATAACTGTGCAAAAATATCAAATTTTAAAAATTGGGGGCGCTCTTCAAAAAATGTGCTGTTAACCAACCAGGGCCACTGTAAGAAGGGTTAAGATGCAAAACCTATCGCCTTTCAAAAACGGTGGCGGCTCCAGAATCGGAAAAGCAGATTTAAAAATTGTGTTTTATCAACAATACGTTGAACTGCTTCACATAACTCTTTACACATGTATTTCAGCTAGGAATTTCGTATATACTGGTCCACTTGATACAACAATGATCCTACTTCAATAAAGAGTTCTGCATGAATAAACCTATCTGCCGAAAACTCGCAGTATTTAACTCTTCCTTGCACCCCTGCTTTTCCAATTCTGGAGCCGCCACTGCAAAAATCATGATAATCTTGCCATAGAGGTCTACAAAGGTCATGACCTCTATAGTTGGTATTCTGAAAGGGAGACTAACTTTAGACCTGGGTTTAAACCAGGGTTAGTCCTACAAGAGGGGACCTTTTTTTCTTACAAGATACTCTAAAAGTGTACTGTAACGGGTGAGAAAATCCCTCATGGATGGGCTGTTCTAGCCCATCCATGAGGAATTTTCTCACCCGTTACATTCAACTTTCACAGTATTTTGAAAGGAAAAAAGGTCCCCTCTTATAGGACTAACCCAGGTTTAAACCCAAGTCTAAAGTTAGTCTCCCTTTCAGAATACCAGCCTATGTGTTTATCTCCACAGAGATCTGAGTAAACTACATTTCTAATTTTGCACAGGATGTAGCAAGTGAAATAAAACTCAAAATCAAATGTCAAAATTGTATATCATGTTTATATTTTATTCCTGGTGATTTTGTCATAAGGCTTTTAAACAGCTGTGCAATACACCCTGTGAATGGGTAAACTGTCTAATAATGGGGAATTTTTTGTAATAAAACCCACTTCTTACTTCTTTCAAAACAGTATACAAATATTGACTGCCCATGACGGACAGTCAAAACTATTGAACCGAGGTGATCTTGAGACCGTACTATTTTCCCGAAGCGGAGCTAATGGAAAATAGTATAGTCTCAAGATCACTGAGGGTCAATAGTTTTGACTATGACCCGAATAAAGGGTAGTTAATATTTGTTTTATATACCTCATCTTTCAGCTGCGGTAACAAGACTACAGCTAGGACAGAAAAGAAACTATATATGTTTTATGCGAATATAGTGAAATGCTACCATGTCATGTGACTTTCATTTAACTAATCAGATGACAAGGATCTATCCATGAGGTATATAATAGTTTATGAAGTACTGTAACAGAATAAAGCAAAACTTGTGGGCACAGAATGTATGTAAGCCATTCCAATACATGTTTGGTTAAACTAGGTTTGCCCACCGGTTTGATGGGAAGTGCACACCTGACCCATTATCTGAACATTCACAAGGCTCATATAGAAATCTTGTTAAAAATCATTACTCAATTTTCACCAGCTGCTTGCACCAAAAGCATTAAATTAAAAAATGATGCTGGGTAAAATGTCCACTTTCACAATACTATTTCAGAGTTAAAGCAATAACAGCACATTTTTGAAGAGTGCCCCAATTTCATAAATTTTAAGATTTTTGCATAGTTGCATTGATAAATGGCTAGAGCAAACTATACCTGTGAATGCGAACTTCTCTGTGTCGCATATGAAGAAATTTTGTAATTAGAATAATTACTATGATCCTGATCATCATTAGCCGGCCGCTGAAAATGTCATTTCCAATATGAAGTAGCCAGGAAATTGCGCCATGTATGTGTGAACGCTCATCGATTTAGCTGTTCCGTTGGTTCAAGTCAAGTTAGCGCTATCTCTTGAGAAAGATCCTATTTCATAATGGAGAGACAGAAATTTCATGTTTCCATTGGGGATCCCCAAATTTAATTACACAATTCCTACTTTTATAATGCATGCACTTTTTAAGCATTACTGTTCAGTATAGTTTTCTAGACAATTAACACAGCTGTGTACAGATCTCACAAATTTGAAAATATGGGGCACTCTTCAAAGTTATGCTATTATTGCTTTAATGTTAAAACAACTTCATTTTGTGATCAATTTACTTTTTTAGAATTTTGGAAATTCATTCCACAAACATAGGTTCTTAATTGCAGAACTTGTTGCAGAAGTATTTCTTTTCAGTAAAATGGGTTAAACTACTGTACCTAGTAAAGATTGAGTCTTCTTAATACATTGACAATGTGATTAAAAGCAAATGTGAGATTGTTGTTTCGATATTTGTTCTGAGTTTTCCTCACAAAAAATTCAATCACAATCGTACCAATTCAGGCTTAAAAAGCAAAGTTATATAGGTTATCATTCTAATAATATAAGCAAAAACTGTAGTAATCCTTTATTTCCAAAAACAACAGCACATTAATGTTAAAAGCTTTAAAAATCTACCTGTATATTATTTAACATAAACACAAATAAACCTGCATGTCATGTACAACTTCTCAAAATATCTTCATCAAAAATCTGAACAATGACAGATATGCGTGGTATATGAAACAATGCCTATATAATGTTTTGACATTCGTGTCAGTGACGTAAGCATGTAATAGTCGCAGCATTAAAAAGCGTTGATTCAAAGCATGCGTGTACAAAGGTGGTGTGATCTGGCAAAACCCGCCACATGTCGCACAGGACAGTTTTGAAAAAATAATACCTTAAAATCTGTTATGTTGTACTTTATTTTTTGTCCGATTGTATAAGACATTTTGATGTGTATCAAAGAAGAAAGAAGTAAAAAGTTATGGAAACTTTATATTTCAAACTTTGCAATGATAGTCAAAACTCAAAATATAAATTTTGCACCATGTGGTGGGTTTTCCCAGATCGCATCACAAATATGTTGACGTCACTGACTGAAGGAAGGTAAATGGAGTATAATAGGTTGATTTTTTTCTGAAAACTGCCAGAAATCCACAAATATGGAAAGAAATATGTATGATCATGTGACCTAAGATACATTTCCACTTGCTTTTCACTGGGTTTTTCATGAGCGAAAGAGGGCAATCAAGCATTTTTTGTGATCTAATTAAGTTTGGATTCTGTTGCCACCTATGATAGCGTTACCTCAATGTCAGAATTTTATTCAGGGGGTCACCCTGTGTATGCATAGATAAGAAAATTACTAACAGAATGTGTATAGAAAAAGCTTTTTTAACTGCCAGAGAGGAGCATGAGTAAATATTTAGCCATGGGTTAATTAGAGACCATTTTTAGTGGTAATACAGGTCTTAATTTCATATCTGATCGTTTTTACTCAAAATTTGCGAGTCAGAGGCTGTTATACAAATAATGAATGTTTATGAGTGCAATGTCATCTTTCAAAGAAATGAAAATATTCTTTCCGTTCTACAAATTAAAAACATTTGTTTTTATATGAAATCTAAGTAGATCCTTGTCAATAAGCTCAGACTTTTCCTTGCTTGAGTTTGAGTCTGGGCTTAAGCTAGCCAAGACTCGGGCTGGTCTAGGCCTAAAATACATGTTGACTTACATTTACTTTTTCCTCTCAATTGCTGCATCCACTGTATTAAAGGCTGACTCAGAGATTTCCAGATGAGGGCGCCCTCAATTATCAAACAATCATGTTTTTTGTGTATACATAATGCTTGTCCATATACTAATCCCTGTGTAAAATAGCTAAGCTCAAATCGAAGCCCTTCATATATAAATCACAACTTTGTTTTAAAATTCCGGATCCGGAATTTTTGTTATACGCAGTATCCTATGGCACTGCTATGCTACACATAAATGCTTACTGCATGAAAACTCCGATTCATCTCAAACTTTGGAATTGAACATTTTAGGTGACTATCTTTAGTTCTAATTGACTATTTTTAATTAATACACAAAAAATATACATTTCGAAATCTCTGAGTCAGCCTTTAAACATGGTCCAAACAATCCTCTGTGCATTGCCAGGAATTACAGGTAAAACTTGTGGCAAACATATTGCCGGCAGAAATAGACTATTTTTGCACAATCCCCGAAATGCATCTCATTCGGTGCCCATTTCCATCCGGGAACTTATACCAGCCTCAAGTCGGCTAAAAATATACGGTTAGGAGCGTAATGAAAATACCAGAAAACTTACCCTTTCTGTGACGTCGCACTATAGTTGTGTAATCGTCCGGCACGTGACAAGTAGGGCACAGTAACGATCGAAAATATCACGTTTGTCGTGATTCAACAACATGCCCGATTGTTTTGTTCATAGATATTCGTCTTACATTTTTGTAAAGATTAACTCAGTGAAAAGGTACTTTGTCTTGTAATTTTTAGGCACTGTTCGCGACGCGAACGAATAACAAATTCTTTTGTAAACATGTCCTCTGGTATAACAAGTTCCCGATGAATGTGCACCAATGAGATGCATTTCGGGGATCGGGCAAATAGTCTATGAACCAGATTCATCCCCCATTGTTGCTCATGCACAGACGCACAAGTTCCGATACTTGCTGCTGCCAACAGAGCACCGCAACAACTGATCCATATATCATAGCCAATGGCAAAGTTCTGCTAAGTGCATCATTAAGTTTACCTCGATTTTGTGAAGATTCACTCGGCGTCCTTAACAACTTGTGAACAAATTAATGCAATGGAACAAAAATGTGCAGTATATGATGTAAGCCATGCATAGAATTTACTTATGACAATCAATGACTGTGACCAATAATCCTATCAAATGACAGGATCTACTTAGGCGTTATAATAAATAGTTCCATTATTTGTAATCCCGTTTGGCACAGACAACAAGGCCATTTTGGTATGTCATAATCATGGTAATACAGTGGGAGGAGAAAATTTGTCTGAAAACCACACTCAATGAAGGTCTTTGCACAAGGTGGGTTTTTAAAATCAAAAACAAACCCAAAAGCACATCATTCAGCATATGTTATAAGGTAAAAAGTGTGCTTCATCTGCTTTTGAATGATGACACCCCCCAAGACGTTTTTTTCACCATGTATTGCTTTCCTGAACAAGTCATGTCATTTTTACTTTGCCCATTGTGTTGAAAAACAGCCATGAACTAATTCCAATGCAAACAATTTGGAAAAAACCAAGCTCAACTAAAGATCATTCCTGTTTAGTTTATTTGGGGGAGGAAGCTTCTCCTCTACCAAAAAAATAACTTTAATTCCTTTCTTGATAGTAGCATTCTGCTCTTGGTCTTTGCATGTATTAGTTAGGAATATTTTGTTTGTCAAGCCAATGCCATCACCGGCATTCATGAGTCTGAAAGATTGTTTTCAACACCTCCACATTGAAACCCATTCTTTTCAGCCTATTAAACATAATGTGAGATACACTGTAAGCAACGAAGTAAATTAGAGGGCACTTTTTATTAAAAACAGCCCTGAAGTTGCCCCATTCTATAAGCCATATGTTACCGTTTCTTTATCTGTAAGACCATCAAAATATCCTCTAAATTCCTTGAGCAAGTGGTAGTTGTTATCTGTATTGAATTTTCCAAATCCGTTCACATTAGGACGACATGAATATTCATGATTTGGTGTTTTAGTTGACCTCTCCCGTCTAGACAAGTCTCAGTGGAATATATAACCTTAATTATGAAATTTGCCTAAGAAACCATGAATATTTTATAGAAATAAAGTGAAAGTCACTCTCATCCATAAGAGTCTTCCAATGCACGAGGGCGACTTACTGTTGTTGGCGAATGAGCTTCCTCTCCCTGAATTTTTAGATTCTCTCTTATATGTAGCGGGCCACCTGATTATACAGAACTCATAAACACATTTGTGTGCCCTGTCTTATAATCCCCCTACCACTCTGTTTAATCGGTTAGAGGGTGACAATCAGACATCACTAGACGTCAGTTAGGTTTCTTGCCCTCTACAAACGCACACATTGATCTCAGACTTGCAGCATTTTACGCCTGTGAATTAGGCGGCATAACAATAAAACATCGAAATGCAAAGTCAACATCATGATGTCAACAACCTTGAACTTGAGTCGAAGGGAGTAAGGTGATCAATCTACATTAATACACCCTCACAGTATACACTCATCAGTATTTTACTAGTAGCCAACAAGATGCATATGTATATGTAATGCTCATAATCATAAACCACTAAAATCTTATATTCAAAAATTGATTTACAAGAAATCACAAATTTAGTAATCATTGCAAATTCTGAAGTCAGTCATGTTATTTTTGTGAATTACTTTTGTTCTTTCTAATTATAAGAAGTTAACAGAAGCTTGGAATGTGTCAAAAAGAATTTTGGTGAATTGATTGTAACTAATACACTGATTCTGGAAAGTACGGGGGGGCAAATTCTGATGAAAACAACTAGTTTTGTTAAATACAAACCTAGTTTTAAGTAAGGTGCATTCATTCTGGATGATTCTAACAACAGTTATATCTTGAAATAAAAACATATTTCAATTTCAAAATTTTCCAAATTGTTTTGAGATGCCCCAGACTGATTGGCAGTTAGGTACCATAAAATGCTGAATTAGTTTTCCGATGGATAATGAAATCAAGCCTTTTAAATTAAGAAGTCTGATGAAGTTATGGATCCCAAATGCCCTCTTTAACATGAACCAATTATTGTTAACAAAAGCATACTTACAGACAGTTACAGCTATCTTAAACACTTAACCCCAGCTTTGGGTCACTTCTAGCCCAGATTCGCTTCATCAGTTCCATTGTTTTAGCGCAGTGAAGTTGAAAACCATTGCTCAAAGCTAGCAAGACATAACCCTAGCAATTCTGCCTGGAGCCTGCTCATATTTCTAGCCAGAGTGTCTCGCCTCGAGGCTTTTTCAAATGAAACTGCAACCACCAAGTTTGCCGAGGGAGGTCATAATTGCCAACAAATCCCTTAAGTCCCTGGTGTGTGAGGCCCAAAACTGCCTAGCACGGGTCCTGGGAATGGGTGAAAAAACATTCCCAGATAAATCCAATACCCTCTATTGGACATATACTCAATTCCAGTTGTGCTTCTATAGCAGAATATGAATTCATCTGTAAAAAATAGACATCAATTTTATATAGCTCTTATCACCGTTACTTCTTCAAAGCGCCGTAGCCTATTACTGAGCAATTAGGGAAATAGGTCTGGGCCTTTTAGCAAGATACAGTCGTATAGTTCACAAATAATCATTAGTTACCAGTCGCCTGCTGATTCTACTGTCATAAAAAAAAGTTAATTTTAATGTTGCACTTCTCGGAAGAGGAGAGAAATTAAAAAAGATGTTTTTGTTCTTTTCTAACGATGATCCTCTTCCTCGTTTTCTCTGCTTTGTTGCTCTCTCGCTTGCCAGGCTCGGTCTTCTTTTTTTTTCCTCGGTCTTCTCGCTTTTACTTGAAAACCTCATCCGGCACTTGATTGGAGACTTTGCTTGCACACCCTGACTGCTGAGATATGTTTACACTGCGGCACCATAACATCCACTCATAATGTCTGAAGTGATGCCTGCCTGTTCTGTCTAAATACTCTGCCATACTTGGTCCCGGCCTTGTTGGAGCTCAGAGATTGCTTTCATTGTTCTGGAAACCTTTGGATTTAAAAGAGAAAACAAAATCAAAAATCATATTGTTTTTTTTGCCTGCTCTGGTCAATCTTTATATACGTGGATTGTAGCCTGTGTTGCACAAGAGCCATCGCGTAACATGTGCTTAAATTATGGTTTCTATAAAAAATTGGTGCTGGGAGAAACAGGAAAATTTCTTGAGTCTTGAGATGGGGTGAAACGATTTAATACTACGGGAAGTTGTGAGTTGGATCATTAGACAAGGGGAACGTAAGACCAAACAACCAACTATATATAACAAATTCTGTAGACCCCATCTGGGCTCAGGGAAACCAAGTGTAATTTCATAATAAATTGATTAATCATATAACAGTTCTGTTCCCGCGCATAAACTGGCACATTTTCTTGAAATGAATAAAATATCACCTCAATTTCTCTTCCCTAATATATGACATGATATGTATAACTTCATCAAGCCCTTAACTACAATTTAAATGGGCCAGGTAATGAAGCAGAGCCATTGTATAAGCCAGGTTGGTTATCACCGACACGATTCGTTGTTGAAGTAACAAAAACCCTCATCTTTCACAATAACTCACCAGTTTACATTATATTATGGTCGTTGACCCTAAGTTTAATCTGAAAACGCGTAAATTGAAATGAAATGTATTAAGCAATAAGTTCCGGATTTTAATATCTTCAAAAAGTGTTAGGTCAAAGCTTGCCAGCAACATTTTGTCATGATGTGGGTTTGTCTTTTTTCTTTCTTCCTTTTCGAATAATGAAAAATATGGGTCAAAGTTAATTGAACACCACTATAGCAGCTCAAGATTATCTTATATGTGAATGAGGATAATTATGTTGTTTTTACCGTCATTAAAAATACGTCCGTCTAAATGGGTAACACTGAATCGCTTCAACCTGGAGACAATATAACAATGGTACTTCAATCCCAGATGAAAAGGAATCTGACATGATATTCTCTAACACATACTGGGTCATTAATTGAATACTTTAGCTCCATTGCTTGCTGAGTCTAGTTGATATCTATTGGTCACTGATACTGGGGAAATAAATTGAATGACTTTTATTCATTTCCAGAAAATGTGCCAGTTTTATTGGCGGGAACAGACGGTGATATGATTTTTAAAAAATTATATGGTTTTACACTTGGTTTCCCCGTAGCCCCCGGAAGGATACAACAAAACAACAGCATAGAGGGCATGTCCCATCTATTACCTACCTGTACCTTAGGAATGGATATCAGCGAGTTTGAGGAGTTACGAGAAAAAAGATTGGTGGGAGTATATGGATACTACGGGTTACCACAGCGGGAGTACCTTTTGAGATAAAAAGGTAAAACACTGGTGAAATATGATATTTATTTGAAATGGAAACATGGTGTGCTACATGATTAACCACTGGTCAATAACGGGCTTGTTTATTTCCGCCTTAGAGGGTTAGGACACGGGCGTAGTTTTGAGCAAAAAAATATTCTAAAGTTTACCTTTCCTTAGTTAGAAATGGTAAAAATCCATGAGCACACAGGATATGACGGACACTTGAGTAATTAAAAATGTTTAAGAATACCACAGTTTTGACAGTGTGGGCTGTGTATGCCTAAACTTTTCAGGATGACAGGGTATTCCAAAATACGGGCGTTTGGGGAGTTGCACTGACCTCACACCTGGAATTGCTGCCTGCCGCACAGTTTGAAATGGTCGGCCGAGTGTCACAACAGGAAGTTTTGCTTTACTCTCCTTGGTAATATGGCGGGAAACAATGCCATACCCCCTGCTGGTGCACATATCCCCACAGATTTCGATGTTATACAATTCTTTAACTTTTGACCAGGTGTATTCAATTCGGGGGCCGCTCGAACCCGCTAAGGAGAGGGGGCCGAGACAAATTTGTACAGGGGGGTCAAGTTTTAATGATCCAATCGTGCTGAAAAGTATACCATGTTATTTGTCTAAACCCGAGAATGTTCAGGAAAGTCTAGTTTGTATTATCTACAATCGTAAAGTTAAAGCGTTATAGAATAAGAACAGCACAATCAATAAAAAGGTCAATCTCAGTGCTCCGATTAGTATAAAAAATGGTGCAATTAATTGGTGGAGCTCAGAGGAATCAAATAAGAATAGTTTTTTGAGGGTCTCAAATGTTTGCTTAAGACGTAGGGGAAACAGGTCAAGCCACCATTGGATCAATGGACATTGACCTTCCGTGCCCCTACATCGGTAACTAATAGTTTAGACGTCAAAACTATTCTTATTTTTAATCTATGGACCCATCAATAATTTGCACCATTTTTAATCTAAATCGGAGCAACTTTCAAATTTGACCCCCTGTACAACTGAAATTGGGCCCTTTTTATTGATTTTTGCTGTTTTTTATCCTATAACTCCCCCCCCCCCCCTTAAACTTTACATTGTCGAGAGTACACACTATAACCTTTCCTAATCCTTGTGGTTAGAACAAATAACATGGTATACTTTTCAACAATGATTGGATAATTTAAGAATTGTACCCTGTACTAACGTGTACTTGGCCCCCCTCTCTTAAGGCACTTGCGGCACTTAAGATCACGTTTCAGGGTCCCTGTCAGTCTGGTCAACATATTTAATCACTCAACCCTTTTTGTTGTACTTGAGATGTTTTACAAATTTCTGCCAGTCCTGGTTTATTATAACATATACAAGAATCTAGAGGGGTAGAAAAGGGTTAACACTACTTACTGTTGAAGTGAACTTTCTTATAATAGTTGAAGTAACCCCTACATCTCCAGGTCTCGTTATTAGTTACCATCATCAAACCTTGCCATTTGTTATAATGGAGCACCGCCATCAGAATCAACAACATAACCTAGATACGCAATTAAAAAATAACACATATATGCAAATACAAACACAACTGCAGTTAGTACACGTGTCCTTTCAGGATTCATACCGGGTGCTGGTAATGAACGGTCCTGTATGTGAAATGATCTGAGGTAACCTATGACGTAAAAGGCCACACTATATTTTTGTTATAAACCATTTTACTGGCTTAATTAAAGGTCCATTGGCCCGATCGCTAATAGCACTCGTCCCAGAAGCCCCGATTTTACCCGGAAGTGGTCAACATTTTGGTATCAGTAGAAAGCTCCTATTTGTTTTCATTTATCCTGTGAAATTCTTAGGGCCAAAGGATGTTTGGTTTGGAAGTATGAGCAAATGTACCACCCCCAATTTTGGTCGACCAATATTAATTTTACAGTACTCTATGGGGCTTTAACGAAATCACGTTTTCTGCTCTCCCCCCCTGCAAAACGGTGTGAAATATCGCGCGAAACTTTACAAAAAGGTGGGGGGTTTGGGTGAAGCCAATCTTCAAGATGAAAACTCCGTATCCTTAAATCCGAAAAGGCCATCCCCCGTTAATATTACTACTTGCTCAAAATAAATCAGCCGATATAGCATCTGTGGAGCATCCAATGCTAGTAGTACTCTAAGTTTACAATAAATTCTACAACAATTTTAAAATGAATAATTGCTGATTGTTTAACCGGCAAAAGACGACAATGCCACAAAAAATGTGGTTTCCTCTGATAAACAGGAATCTACACCAACTCTATAACACTGCATCAATTCACAATTTAAATGGCACTGCCCAGGCATGACCTTCACACATTTCTGCTGTGGTTATGGATGATAAAATGCAATACCTGATGGTAAGTTTTCTTGCAGATTTTGTGTAGCCATTGATTCAGTGTTGACATTCCTTTCCCCCTTCATTTTGTCATGAAATAGATGGATTTACTGATTGAAAAAGTTTTCCCTGTAAACATTTAGCAAATTTTCTACATAACTGGACACTACCCATCCAGTTACTTTAGCATCCATTGACCATTGTCAGCAGCAGGTGCACTTCTGGGTTCAAAATTAAATTACCATATTATTATTATTATAACCTCTATGAAATTGCATCTGTAAGTGCATTTCCAATTAAAAGTCTGATTTACATAGTTCTCTAACCCTAGTAGTAACAAACACCAACAAACTCCAATGCACTGAGTGAGAAAAATGCACTGAGTGAGAAAAATGCACTAAGTCCTGGATGTAGCAATTGCGTCATCAAACGTAGACACATGTAGGTATACGACACTGTCATGACATGCTATCCCCAGTTATGGGACTAAAGCCCTTAGGGCCCTGGTTCGAGACCGACCTGAATTTCTGACTTTACTCTTTCTCCTCTTCCCTTATTCCTTCAATCCCTCCTGGAAGATATGCTTTTTTCCCATATACTAAATGAAAATTCTACTATAATTAATCAACTGGAAGTTAGAAATTATTTTTTTCGTGTAATTTAGTGATTGTGAGATGTAGTAAATGACAGTTTTTTAAGCGTACTCACATGATATGACATGAGAATTTCAGCTTGGGTGAAAAAATAATTGGGAGTGTTTATTAAACGGGGCATTTACTTGAGAGAATATGGTATGTAAAACAAAATATGATCCACAATAGAGTCTACTGTACCTGAAATAAAGCTTGCATCATTTTTGGAGGCACTAGTTCATCTGATGACCCTGATAAGAATAGAGTAGGCACCTGTATTCTTGACACTTTCCTAATAGAAAAATACTGGAAAAAATAAAGAAAACAAATCACATATACTTGTTTTGACTGAAACCATTTGACATTGAACATGAAAGATTCCAATGGTTGGCATTTGATGTGTAGATTCCTTAAGCCAAAACAAGAAAATGTTTACTCATCGCCAGTTTACCCAAATTTTGAGAACTGATATTCTTTTTTACGGTACTTTGAAAAACATGTGCCCGCTTCATAATGCAGCAAAAATTCACTGTGTGATGTGATGCTGTGCCTTGCGATTGACGGCGTGAAATGTGCCAAGATTCCTGCCGTTAAGATTGTGTGCTTTTGTGACTTAAAATGGTCAAATAGCTGTTTTAAATTGGCAAAAAATACAGGACAGGAATGTCTGTAGTGGACAACCTTTGTTGGTAACAATAGAACACGTTGATATTAAAAATACATTGGACCTCGGACCGCTTGTGTCGCCTGTTGTCGTGGTTTGTGAATGATAGAGGCCTCATATGACCCTTGAGCTTGATAGGTGACCTTTGACCTCATAAATGAGGGTTTGCATGTAATCTACATAAACCAAGTTTGGTTCCAATTGAACTTCAACTTTTCATTTGAGGTCAATTTTACATTTTTAGCCTATCTCAGAACTTGACCTCACATGACCTTTGACATTACAACTTGACCTTTGACCTTGGTATGTGACCATTGACCTCATCAATGAATGAGGGATTCCATATTGCACCTATGACTAAAGTTTGGTTCCAATTAAACTTCAACTTAGAAAATAAAGGTATGATTTTGGGAACCGGTACTCTCTTTACGACGAATTGAACCCAAGGCGATACCATTATTTTAAGTGGAAGAACGAGGCCGGAGGCCAAGTTCTTCCACGCAAAAATAATGGTGTCGCCGGGTTCAATTCGTCGTAAAGAGAGTACCGGTTCCCAAAATCATACCTTTATTCTCATTCTTAAACAGCTTTATCATTTAAGCTCATCTTTAACCCAATTTCGCTATACTTTACGGCTTAAATACATGGGCAAGAAAGGACTGCCACCACCCAGTGACAACAATCGAACAACCCGTTGAACGCAACGATCATATGCAACGAGACGCAACTTTGGCAGGCGTGCGCGAAAGTAGCCAAATGCGGTATGACGCGAGCGCTTCAACCTAAAATAACTTCAATACGCAGCGCGTACTACCTGGGTTCAATTAATCGAATTAAGCCTGGGCATCAGCCAATGAAATTACTTCCATTTTCACAGCTGTTTAAGAATTTTAAATTGAGGTCAATTTTACATTTTCAGCCTATCTCACAATGTGACCTCACCAGGGACTGACTTTTAAGGTGAGTGAGAGTGATAGCTCCCCTACAGCTCTCCTTAAACACTTTTAGGAGAGTGATTTAAATCTCCCCTTGGGAGTCTGTTCTTTCCCTGGTTAGCAGTGGTAAATGCTATGAACCGCTCCACTGAAAAAATTCTCCCCAATTTGACCAGGAGAGCTTTTTTACCGAACCCCACCTTATTTTAAAAGTCAGTCCCTGCCTCTCTTGACCTTTGACCTCATCACCAATTGGAGGATCCTGTGTTGCACCTGTGACGCAAGTTTGGTTTAAATCCATCGAAGTATGCGGATATTACAGGCAAATGTTAACCCTTTTTCCTGACAACAGACAACAACAGACAACAACAACAGACATCAACAACAACAGTGGACAAAGTGATCCTATGTGTCTTCACAAAAGCACTACCCTTGACACTGTCCTTAAACCAGGTTCAGCCCAGAGTGGCCTAAGGTTGAAGGGAATTTTTAGCACAGTAAGACTGCCCTTAGACTGAATTGGTTCGCATTTGATGGTTGACACTATCTAGCTAATCATCAGAGAATTTTATCTCTCATTGTTGTAACTCCAAAGTTAAGAAATACCAAAAAATTCTCACCTTATTTTTAATTAAACACAAAGGCATCCATCTTATAAAATCAAGGTTAAACAATGTACAGCCCATGTCAGGTATACTAGTGAAGGTATTTTCTAAAATCAGCCCAGCTATTCTCTCCTGGTTTTGTCTCTGTGCAGCGCAATGAATAGCCACGGCGCCACCAAGTGATCGCCCAAACACCAGGATGCGACTCTGGTCTATATCCCCTCTGGAGTGGAGGTAGGTCAGTGCTGCCTCAGCATCTAAATATAAACCTTGTGAAAAAGTAAGACAGAGAATGATAAACATGATTATTACACTTCAGGAATATTCATGAACAAAATCATGCTATTTTATTGGCCGATTCCTATTACACATGCTATTTCCCTACAACCTCATCCCCAGAGTCACAGTGAGGTGTAATAAAACAAATACTACATGGTTTATATCAGGAAATAGGGCACACTATTTTCCCTTGGTACTGGCTACGGGTCTATCCCCCCCTCACCCAAATACGGGCCTTTCACCCCTCACCTTTTCCCTTTGGGTGAGGGGTGATAGGCCTGTAGCCAGTATCTCGGGAAAATAGTGTGCCCTATTTCATCTAACCATGTAGTATTTGTATAATATTAAATTATGTGGCTTTTGTCGCAAGATAAATACGATACAAATATTGACTGCCATGAGGGGCATGGTTAAAAGTGTAGACCAGGGGATTCCCAACTTTTTGGCCCATGACCCCAATTTTAAATGACTATCACAAGGGACCCCGACACTTTACAACACTTTCTTCCTGTGCTTGTTACTCGGTATTGCACCCAAATCTACAATCATTAGATTAGGAACATTAGTTCCTCACACATTCAAGACAATTTAAACGACAGTGGTAAAATGACCAGAAACACCTATGTTTATGAATTCTTTTCTACTTTTTTAAATGAAAAATGAGATTGTTTAAAAGTTAGCTTTGTGAATGAAAACCTTTTCCCCAGGTTGGGAAATGCTGGTGTAGACCTTAGGCCTTAAGGTGATCTAAAACCATACTATGCCCAAAGCTAAACCATACTATGCCCAAAGCTAAACCATACTATGCCCAAAGGAAAACCATACTATGCCCAAAGGAAAACCATACTCTGTCCCAAAGTGAAGTTGAATAGTACAGTATGTTTTTTGTGCACCAAGAGCAATCATTAAAGGTGCATTTCGTGATTCCAGCACCTTCTGTTTTATTCATTGATCACTAGATATCCTTGAGAAAAGCTTATTCTTGCGGTTTTGTGTTATGAAGAGCAATTACTCGTTTCCCACGGTCCCATAGGCTACTGTGCTGTAATTTGTCCGTTTACGGACAGAAAATACAAAATTGCGAATTTCGTACAGATGTGACTGAATTTGCACGTAAGATTGGGCACACGTCGATTACTAAGGCTAACAGTTCAGATGATATAAAAATCTCAACATGTTTTAGGTAAGTCGGGGGGACGAGGCTGTGGATCACGAAATGCCCCTTTAACCATGCCTCAAAAAAAAAAGGCAATTTTTGTTTTTTTATGTCAAATTGAAAGATTTTTGCCATCTGATCGGTTAAAAGTGTTGTTTGAAGTTTAGGTAGCAGAAAATACTTTGAGAAAGCAAACTGCTTAGTTTGTGCTTAATGCATGATTACCACACACATGGAAACACTAACATGTGCATGATAGGATTTTACGCAAGAAGTGCATGTGCGCAGAACTATGCCAGGGGCATGGTCAAATTTTCTTGCTTTCCACCAAATATGAAGGCAGAAAAAGAATATGCCTGCATTTTTTACCAATCAAATGACAGAAATCTTTAGATGAGGTACAGAAAATTAAATATAACAACACATTTCGTCCCTTCCACAATCCCAAAATGCATTGTGCTAGTAGTTTCTCTACCCATTACTCCGAGTCTGGGACACTGGAAAAAGTGCAGAGGCAAATTGCATTTCAGGGATTGTAGAAGTATCAGGGTCAGTTTCAAGAGGAGGTATAGTTTTTCTTCCCACAATGTCAATTTTTCAGTACAATTTTTTGCACTGGTTGTCACATGATTTATAGTGCCAAAAAGTACCTAAATGAACAGAACTCATCCCAATTTTGAATTTAAGTACTTTTTGTCACTATAAATTCATGCAGCGACCAGTGCAAAAATTTTGTTGGAAGAAATGCATTGTGGGAAGAACCCTTTACATCTTCTTGTCAGATTCAGTGAGAAAGAATGGTGAAACACCATTATCACCATCTTGCCCTTGGTTTAATCAAAGATTATCTAAAGGAGATAGGACACTCCCCCTTTTTTATGGCACAACGATGTAACGCCTTCTACGCAGCAAATTACACCTACCAAACTCCGCTATTCTCAACGTAGCAAGGCAGACCGGGGGCCGGCTGACCGCAGTTTGTCCAATTTTGTAAGCACGCTGTTCAAAAAATCACACGTAAGCACATTTTTGGTGGAAGTCAAGGACAACTGGACGAGGTTGTCGAATTTTCTTAATGTCCCTATAATGCTAAGGCAAATCAAACACCATATTATCATTCTGTCTTTCCTTTGTCTTTAGAAATTGAAAAATAAAATTGTTATAAATTCTGTGCATTTATCAAGCAACCCCACAACAAAAATGCACATTAACTTTTGAACTTGCGCCTTGCTCCACATCAGAAATATGAGATGTTCGTCTCTTTTTACCTTCCTTTTACACAAAAATAGGGGAGTGTCCCTACTTCCTCTCCCAGTAATCCTTATGGCTTAATGAACAAAAATTCATTACGCCATGAATTGATGGACAGATTCACTGATGAGGTACATCACTTCTACAGCAATCAAAAATCCACATATAAAGTACTGCAAATAACACTACCGTATTGCTATGTGGACAAGAAATCCCAATCGGAATGCAAGTGTAAATGTACTCACCTTCTTCATCATGATTTTCCTCATACTTTTCCCATAGCCCCTATAATCTACAGCTAAAATATTGCACCCACACATGGCATACAGCTCAGTCAAATTCATATATCGAAAAAAAAACGGGAATACAAATTTTTTTTTATCATTTTTTTGTTATTTATTCAACAGCAATTCAACACAAAATATAACAAAGCATAAAAATGAGGACTGATGAGAAGCCAGGGAGCACTGAAAGCACAAAAGCACTGTCACCACGTGGTGCAGTGCTTCCCAACTAAATAGACACTACAAAACGCAAAAGTATGACACACAACACACACACCCCTAAACACACACACACACCCCTACACACCCACACACACACACACACACACACAACCAACAACACCAACATATACAACGCATAAAAACAATAACATACAGCACATGCCCACACACACCAAATACCACACACACACAACCCACACCTATGTAAAGCCATAAAGCATTTAGTATTAAATCTGCAAAAAATATAGTTAAGATTCATCATGTTCCATAAAGCGTACTCCATATAGATTTAAACAACAGATTTGCTACAGGTGAGGAAAGAGTCTCTGGTAGTTGGTGAATATCAGACTATTGCACGGGAAGTTAACTAAAAGGCGTGATTTTTATTAATCTGTTTATGGGGTGATCTATGCTTGAAAGTTTTTACAGCCTCCTTGTCTAGTATTGACAGCCCACCATGCATAAATTGAAAAGACTAAGCATTACCTTAAACAAGCAAACAAGCAAAAGAAATGAAGGTAACTCCTTCTATACAGTTCAAACTCAGTATGAGTTTTTAAAAGTTTTAAGTCTATTTATCAGATGCTTGGCTGCCCCCACATGCGTTGCACAAAGAATCCCCTAGTAGCACAATGGCTGAATCATCACAGTTTCTCCAATTTTTCCACATTGCACTTCTTATATACATTCCAAACTGGTGAGACAATATCCAGATTGGTAAAATGAGAGTCGGGTAAGTTTGAGCACAACATTCAAGATTCTTATTCCCTTAACTCACGCAACAACCTAATATAAAACCGAGCAGTTTATTGCACTTTTAACCAATGTTATTTACGTGACAGTTCCAGGAAAGATCACTGGATACAGTCACCCCTAAGAGCCGAAGATTGTCAGTTCAGTTGTATCAAGAACAGTATTATTCACACTGTATGACGGAACCGGTTTGACTTTGCGTCGGGTTAAGCACATGACTTGGCATTTAGATGGGTTTAGTTGGAGAGCATTGTTGTTAGACCACCAGTTTAATTGGTCTAGATCAGATTGCAAAATGGAAATGTCACGGCTGTTTTTTATATCTCTAAAGATGAACGTATCATCAGCATATGCGTAAACTGTAGATTTCAGATGGAGATGGAGATCATTTACATATATATTAAATGAGTTAAAGGCTGACTCAGAGATTTCCCGAGGAGGATGCCCTCAATTTTCAACCAAATTGTGGTGTTTTTTTTGCATATACACAATGCTTGTCCATATACTAAATAGCTAAGCTCAAATCAAAGTCCTTCATATAGAAAATGACAACTTTGTTATAAATTTCCGGATCCAGAGTTATACACAGTGTCCTATGGCACTCTATACTACACAAAAATGTTTACTGCATGGACACGAAAAATCCGATGCATCTCAAACTTTGGAATTGGGCATTTTAGGTGACTATCTTAGTTCTAGTTGACTATTTTCAATAAATACACAAAAAATTATATTTAAAAAATCTCTGAGTCAGCCTTTAAGTCCACATCACTGCTAATGTCATGTCATTAGAAAGTTTTATGATTTATGAAGAGGAATTACAAGATATGGTAAGGATGCCAATAGATTACAATATAGCTTTCGATATTATTGTACAAATTTGTGCGAGTATACACAAGCTTTTAAACAAATCTGTGAAAATAATCAATGGAAATAAGTCTTATCTTGCTAATATGTGACCCAGCATGAGTAAATGAGGCTCTTTGCGGGAAATATGAATTTGTTATATAGGCAAAAATATTCATAAGGGTTAAAAAAATAATTTTTTCTTTTTCTGTTGAAAAATGCTAATTAATATATCCTCTTACATGTGCTGTATGTTTATTGTAAAACTATTGATGATAACATGTGTTCTGAGCTCACTTTATTTCATTTATCATGTGTAAAATATAGGTGTTCTTCAACTTTATAACAGCCTATAACTCCTTAATTTGTATTTTATTATATCAGTATAACATGATCTTTGACCTACCATAACTTCATAACAACATACCCTATGAAGGTGATCAAGGTCTCATCCTGGAAGCATACATAATATGATGATACAAAAATCTCAATTTTGAATTTCACCTCAAAGAGCGTCATTTACTGGTGCTGGGTTCCCCATATTGATTTGAATTATTTACAAAATCCTCATAAATTTGCGTTAACCAGTCACCTCGTGTCAATGAGATTGCAGCAAAAAACTGTCAGCAATTTTTTAAAAGGCCGAAACATGCAACCTAAAACTTATTTCATCATCTTGCCACTTTTATAGAAACTCAAATGCTGGGTGGGGGGATATGTTTGAGATCTCAGTGACATACTTCCAATCATCTACATTTGACCCAAAATGTCTTGTTATATCAGGCTTTTTAAACTTGGTGTAAGGACAAAGATGAGGCCACTGGTTCCTACACACCCATTGCCCAGAAATGTGCAAGATGGGAAGTTGGGAAAAAGGGGTGATAATTGGCCTACACATAATTAAAACCAATCCACTATAGCACCCTCCATTGAAATGGCCTCAAAAAATAGACACATTCACTTTAGCATCCACACAGACAGTGCCATATGAACAAGGACGGTTATCGAACCACCCCTCAAAGGTCCCCCGCCAAGTGCAGTAGCTAAAGAACAAGAAGTCAACAATTTGAAGATCTCAGGGAAGATTTTGATGGAATTAAGGGGGTTCTTGAACGACTGTGGCTCTTCCATTGACATGACCTTCAAAATTTCCAGCACTGAACTGTTGACCCCATGCCACCAAGTGTTCAACCTCCTACTACATGATTAGTGTTTGACCTTGAATGGACCAACCAAATGACTTCAAAAATTTGGCATTGAATGTTGACCACATCCACTAGGTTTCATGCCCATACACCATGTGCAAAGATTTGCCTTGAAAGGACTACCAAAATTTTTGGCACTGAATGTTGACCACACCCAACAAGTTTCATCCCCCTACCACATGTGAAGTGAGTTGACTTGGAGACCACACATGACATGAATGACCTCCATAAGTTTCAACCCTGACTGTTGACCACACCCACAAGTTTCAGCCTCCTACCACATGATAGACCTTAAATTACCACACTTGACCTTGAATTGACCATCAATTTTTTTTTCACTAAATGCTGGACCACACACCCACCAATTTCACCCTCCTACCACATGTTAAGTGATTGACTTGGATGACCCTGCATGAACCTTGCATGACCTTCAAATTGTTGGTACTGAATGTGGACCACACCCCCACTTATTTTCATCCTCCTACCACATGGTTTAGGATGGACCGTGAATGACCCCACATGACCTTCACAATGACCTTCAAAAATTTGGCATGAATGTTGACCACCACACACCAAGTTTCATCCTTCTACCACATATTTAGTGATAGACTTGGATGACCTGGAAATGGACCTTCAAAATTTTTGGTACTGAATGTTTTAACCCACACCCACCAATTGTCCTCCTCCCTACCACGTTATGTGATTTGACCTTGGATGACCTCGCATGACCTTGGTGAACCTTCAAATTTTTTCGGGCACGGAAATGTTGACCACCCCCACCAAGTTTCATCATCCCTACACAACAATAACGGTTTTTAACTCCATTTTTTGCGTAGTTTTTACCCCATTTGACCGTTGACCAATGCCACAGACCCCGCCCCGAACTCACCCGCAAGCTACTTGAGTGACTCTATGTGTGAAGATGGACACCCATAACTTGCTCAACAGATATCGTGTTGATTGACGTTATTGAATAGCGTCTCCTTCCACATTTTGTGATTTGACTTGGATGACCTCGCATGACCTTGAATGAACCTTCAAAATGTTCGTCGGCACTGAATGTTGACCACAACAACCCACCAAGTTTTTCATTCATCATCCTACCACAACAGATAAGGTGTATAGCAATTTAACTCATGTTGCGTATTTTTGACCCCATTTGACTTTGACAATGCCAAATGACCCTCCTAAGAAATCTCAGCAGCCTACTCGAGTGACATCTATGGTGCGAAGTTGGACACCCATACTTGCTCCAATCACAAGATATAGTGTTGACAACGTTTATTATAGCGATTTTTGCCCATATTTTGCCCTATGGACCTATTTTTGACCACATTTGACTTACCCAGTCACATGGACCCACTTTATATCCCACCCACCGCCTACTGAGATACATCTATGAGTGCAAGATGACTTCCACACTGTTAGTTCCAAAGATACTGCGTGGGACGCACACACACACAAACGGACGCTACCAATTTCTATAGTCCCCCTTTGCCAACAAAAGTTGGCGGGGGACCAACAAGTATCATTGCAATCAGCAGTAGGTATGCATCCACAGGGGAAAAAATTCAAACTGCCTCCACAAAATGTCCTAAAATTTATTGGTAATCTATTGATCCATTCACATAAAAATCAATGGAAAGAGTTCCAATGGCCAACCTCCCTATGAATTCTGCAGCCTTGACAGACTAATAAACCACAGGTTAAGGTTGCAGATTCGTAGGGAGGGCGGACATTATGGAACTCTTGCCAAAATGACCACTTGCGCAAACAGCTCTACAAAGAAATTAATAACAAGACGGTTTTCGAACCACAAAGGTCCCCCGCCCCAGTGCCGTAGTAAAGAACAAGAAGCAACAATTTAAGATCTCAGGAAGATTGGGATGGCCACCAGTTTCATCCTCCTACCAATGTTAAAGTGCAATTTGAACCTCGGATGACCCCACATGACCTTGAAATGACCAAATTTTTGGCATGAATGTGACCACACTCACAATTTTCATCCTCTACCACGTTTAGTGATTGACCTTGAATGACCCGCCTGACCTTTCAAATGACCTTCAAAAATTTTCGGCACTGAATGTGACCACACCACCAAGTTTCATCCTCCTCACACATATTTAGGATTTGACTGGATGAACCCCTATGACCCTTCCATGACCTCAAAAGTTTGGCACGGAATGTTGATTCACAACCACCAATTTTCACCCTCACCAATGTTAAGTGAATGGACCTTGGATGACCTCGGATTGACCTTGAAATGACCTTCAAAATTTTTGGTACTTAATTTTGACCACACCACCAATTTTCATCCTCCTACCAATAGTGATTGACCTGGATGACCTCGGATGACCTTGAAATGACCTCAACATTTTTGGTACTGAATGTTGACCACACCCACCATTTCATCCTCATACCACATGTTAAGTGATTTGACCATTGGAGACTCGGATGACCTTGAAAATGAACTTCAAAAATGTTTGGTACTGATGTTGACCACACCCACCAATTTCATCCTCCTACCACTGTAAGTGAATTTCGACTTGGATGGACCTAATATGACCTTGAAATGACCTTCAAAATTTTCGGCACTGAATGTTGACCACACACACCAGTTTTCATCCTACCCAACAGATAAGGTTTATAGCAATTTAACTCCCTTTTTGAGTATTTTTGACCCAATTTTTTGACCTTTGACCAATGCCACATGACCCTCTTCTGAACTCATTCTGACAGCCTACTTGAGTGATCTATGGTGCGAAGATGGACACCATACTTAGATCAAAAGATATATCGTGTTGACAACGTTTATTATAGCGATTTAGCCTATTTTTGCCCATATTGACCCTATTTTTGACCACATTTGACCTTTGACCCAGGCACATGACCCACTTTGATCCCACCCACGTGCATACTGAAGAACATCATGTTGCAAGGATGGACTTCCACACTTGCTTTAGTTCCAAAGATATTGTGAGGACGCACACACACAGCACGCACGGACGGATAGCATTTCTATAGTCCCCTTTGCCAACAAAAGTGGAGGGGGACCAATAATGCCATTTTCCATACAAGAAGTTTCCAACCTACCTATGTCCTATATTACCCGCATTTCCATGTAGAAATATAATAGTTGGCACTCTGGCAGCTAGTTCGGCACTTTGCTTTAATAGCCACGCACTTAGTGCATTTGTCTGAGCGTTCCTATTCTCACATGTTCATATGGAATGCCAAGAGCACTCGCTGGTGGCACATAGAGTCTTGATGATTCAGCTCATAGGAAAATATAGAACAGAGTCTTGAAGTTGTAGAAGGAAAACCTGAGGAAAATTGGAAATTTCAGGTTAGATCATTAAACACACAAGTTTACTCAGCTGTATAGCAGGGCTCGAAATTCGGCGAGGAAATCCGAGATTGATTCTCCAAAAATTCTCGTTAATTAATTTGCGGGAATCAATGTTGATTCTCGCAACTTTAGGAACTTAACATAGTAGCGAAATTAGATGATTCCCGCAAAATTTCATTTTGAGAATCAAGACTGATTCTCGCACTCTGCTACGAAATTTTACCCTGTCAGCAGGTAAAACAGATAAGGGCTTAAATCCTAATTAAAACACCATTGTTTGGTTACTGAGCTCCACTAAGAATTTCCCGTATCCAAGGTAGGTCTAATTCTAGGATTAGGATCCAGAGTTTTTCGGGACTAGAGATAAGCCTAGATGCTATGTGTTGCCTCTGGCAGATGAAGGGGGCCAGCTGTACATTATAGTGGTTTGTGCCGCATCCCCCGGGGCGCATGATGGGTACATTAGGACATGTGCCAATCCTAAATGCATGATATTCATCAATAAGAAAATTCCAACTAACTTCCAAGGGCCTTGGGTTGTTTGTTGAATGCATGCTGAAGGGATTTCATGTCTGGTACTGTCTTGAAACTGTTTTGATGTTGCACATAATTTTGTGTTATGCTCCTGTGCTTGGAGAATGATTGGTTGGTTGATGAAGGATCTTGGTGGTGAGAGGATGCCTTACCCATACGGGGAATGCTTCCTCTCACCTACTGAATTTTGCTGATGTTTTTTCATTACACATCAATAATATTGCTTAGTGTTCTCCAGTTTAACCACTCCCTTGGTACGCGATAGGTTTCACAATACTTTTCGTCTTGTTGTAGACCTAGTAAAGTGCAACGAGAGATTCAAATAACAGGTCTCCCGAAAAATTTGAAAATTCTGATTTTTGCACTGGTGTAAAGCTTTATATCAAACATATCACCATCAGTAAGGATTACGCTGAGCAAGCTTTTCTTTGGTACAAAAATTTTGAAATTTCAAATAATTTTGTATAGATGCAAATACTAAATTCCAGCCTATGTTTTATATTGCAAATAAGCTTACAAAATCACCTTTTGTTTTCACTTTTAAGACATTGCTGTTCTGTCCAAAATACAATAATAAATCCTGTTGAGTTCTAATCTATATGAAAGCACTACTTGACCCATTACAGGAATGTCCTCAAAATCTCATCGTTTTGCACCTTTAATTTAATTGATACGGTCCGATTCAGCCTATAACACGTATTGTTTTTCGCCGAAAAAAAATGAAATAAAATCTAATTATTAGTACTTTTGAACACCATTTGGCTAAAATTATGAATTATAGGGAGATGAAAGATAAGGGAAAAAAAATCATACGCCCCGTGTGGGTTTCGAACCTGGGATGGCATGGTTACGAGGTGCGAACTTATCCACTCCGCTAAGAGCGGGTTTTGGTTGTTAAATATGAAATATAAGGTTTTAAACCATCTCATTAAACCAAACTCAAAACATTGCGATATTTACACTTTTGCGTAGCGAAAAATTATTCGATTGTAAAATCTAAACAATTACTCCAAATCGGTCGGAGTCCATTTGGTATCAATTTGAGAGAAAGATCTTTGTGATTTTCCTCCTCCCGAGCATCCGAATGTTTCCGAAGACGGCTTAATCATCTGATCATTTGTCCTTCCCCCCCCCCCCCCGATGCCATCCTTCCCCCCCTCTGATGCTTATCGTGACGTCACGGGGCATTTAAAATAAATCATAAAAGTCATTTTTGTCTCAGGATTAATGCGTTTTCGTTGTTGTGTCAGCGTTTCCAACCCTTTGAAACATTCTAGGTGTTCCATGCGATACAAGTTAAAATGTTGGGCTACTCCATAGATATCTGGGGCGTTTTAGGTCATTAACCTGGTATTTCTCTACGAAATTATTTAAAGTGTTTCCGCCAAACCCTAGTCGTGAGCTACGGCACCTACGGTTGTTCCGGGAACATTGCGTCCAGTCTCCATACCCCTTCTTTTACTTTTTTTAATAAAACATAGTGCCATATTTTTCTTGGACTCAGGTCCCCGAATCAGGTGTAGTGCACACACACAAAAAAAGTCATCATGCTATCCTATTATGTACTGTCTCTAACTCACCACTCATGTGATTGCTCATAGTGTCACTCCCCATCACACAGAGGCACCAAGATTACATTTTTGACAATAATCCTTTTGAGTTCTAACTCGGCCATGTCCACCTTTAAGGGGGTACAGTACACAATGGTCTGCCTATTGAAACGTGCTTTCTGCGCTCTCTTGTATCCGTTATATCTTTGCTCCTGCCTTACCTAGAGCAGTGAAATTTGCAGTAGAGAATTTTGAATTCATGCTCTTTCAAATATTTCTCTAACCGGATTGACAATGTCATTTTTTTGCAAATTAAATTTGAAATTACACCCCTTTTTTTCCTAGCTCCTGAACCCTGCAGAATCTGTGTTTCACAAGCGGTTCACTTATGTCGCCGTATCTTACCGCCAAGACGCTTTCTCATCCATTTTTGAAATATAAAGGTTATATGAATGAATACGCACAGGATGAACACCAACAAGCAAAATCTCTAGGACAATACCCGCCACAAACACACAATTACGCTCAAATTCTAGGTTTTATTGGAACTATGTGGTGTTTGCACTTTTCGCTGCGGAAGGAATTTTGTACTGTGCTCCCTTAAATCCCGATGCGATAAATCCATATCCGGTGGTTGGTCCCTTCTGTACAAACTGCAATGGTTTCCCCCTCAATGGATAGGCGATTGTCTACCAATTGCAGAGCTACTGTGTCCCCAATAATGGTAAGAACCCTTTCCAAGCTTGTGCTGGGAATCAGAGAAATGCTGCTATGGTTTACAGTAGTTCTAATAAGAATTTGAGTAAGGGTGAAAGCATAAAATTCGCCTGTAAACCACAGTTCTGCTAAGCATAACTTCACATTATGCCTTTAACATGTTGTCATTAACGGATGTGAAGTTATGCAAAAACACATGGAATACCTTTCCCCTGTTACCAGCATGAGCAGGCCATTTCAAAGAGCCAACTTTGCAGACTGCAGATGAACAAAATATCAAAACCAATTCAGAATCGAGTTGATATATGTTCCTTAGATAATAAATTACCTTTTGAAATAGTTAATCCTCAAAAATTTGTCTAAAAACAGTAGAAATCCATCATTTTCCAGAGAAACAACCTTTCTCATGCAGAAGTGATTGTAGTCGCAATTTTCTTCAAAATTTTTAATTTCTAATTCTTCTAAATTTTTTTCACATGTGTTATGTCTGGTATACTTCCCTCATGGTATGTCCTGTTAATCTAATTATCTATTAATTTTGATACTAATCCAAGCTTTGCGCGATTGTGATTGGCTAGTTTTGGAAGGCGGGAGAAAATTGCGCCCTTTGATAACTTCCTTAGCTTTTCTTGAGTTAAATCTTCAGATTGGTTCTAGCTATGAAGAAAGATACATGCTATACCACCTCCGGTCCGTGATTCCGAGATATTACGTTTGATTTCACCACTATAGAGTTGTATTAAACATATTTATATTGTTAATAATATACATCAAGTCTGTGTGAAGTCAATTTATTGGAGTGTTTCTCCGTATTTTATGAAGTTTGGGAGAGTACGGCATAAGGCCCGAGTCATCTCAAAGCTATCTGACGTGGACGGCAGCTAATAACTTCTAAATTTCAAAAGTGGCTCGAGAAGGGAAGAACTTGAGGCAAACCCAGCAGATTTTAGTTCATTCTATACCTTCTTGACCCCGACAACATGTCATCGCATTATATAGGATCTCAAGTTGTGTTTGTTAGTGAAAACAGGGATATAATCGTACATTTGGAGGGATTTTGACATCGACAAAGTTGAGGTAGGTAACAGGGGAAAGGGTATTTCATGTGTTTTTGCATAACTTCACATCCGTTAATGACAACATGTTAAAGACATAATGTGGAGTTATGCTTAGCAGAACTATGGTTTACAGGCGAATTTTATGCTTTCACCCTTACTCAAATTCTAGTTATTCGCTACATTGGTTGCTTGCTCTGACCTGGCTCAATGCACTTTCCCATACTCATCCTGAACCGGAAGTTCATTATTCTCACTAGACCTTTGACATCCCTGACTGCAATGATGAACTCCGAAAGGACCAAGAGCTTAGATAAACGAAGAGCGATGATGTGGAAGGGGTGATTGCCAGTTGTTTACAAACTTTGAAACTAAAACCTCATGCTCTGAATAGAGGCAAATAGAACAAATATCACCAAAACGGCCATTATTTTTAAGAAAAAAATGTACTTATTCGGTTTTCAGGAAAAATCATGGTTTAGTAAATAACATATATTTTGTAATTACAGTTACCTGGTGTATTCTTATTTTAATATGTTTTCTCCAAAATGGAATGAAAGCGCAATATGCCTAAAGCAAATAAAATCAATTCAGGGAAGTGTTTTCTATTTTAGTGTCCATGAAGCCAATTATTGGACACCAAAATAGAGAACACTTTCCTGAATTCAGTGATTTTTTGTTTTGCAGTCATAAATATTTCATTATGGGTAAGAAAAACAGCAGGTCTGAACGCGCGTAAAACATTTGCAATTGTTTTTGTTTATCTTAACAAGCCGGCCCAAATTACACATGGACTGTCACTTTTTTCTTGATTGCTGACACTTGAAGGGGATTAGGGGGATTTTAGTGCCCTTTCAAATGGCAACGTTTAAATTCAAGATGGCGACATCTAATGATCGGAAGGCGAAAGCATAGGACTATCGATCAAAAATTCACTCTGTCAGCAATTTCGACATACCAGCCACGGTTATTTTGGGTTCAAGATATACCTCACCGTTCTGTCCGGTCAGTTCAAGTGTGAAATGCTAGTTCACCATCACTGAAATCAGTGGTGACAACGCCGGCTTTCAAGAAACAGATCATGAAGCAGATGATGCAAGTGTGACGTCATGGCTCACTGAGTCGGCTTCATTCCTCGCTGAGAGGGTGTTCGACGTTTATCTAGCTCGTTGGAAGGATACTGATTGTAAACATGCAACCATTCTAGTTTAAATACACCTCAGAACACATTTTTTACCAAATACATAGTACATGTTACTACAATAATTGCAGCTATCATAAGTAAAAGTGAAGCTGCCCCTCACGTCAGAAGCCAATAAGTCAAAATCAGTGACCACCTACCAGCGTACCAGGTTTTCAAAATTGCAATAGGATAGAGTCACCAACCAATATAAAATCTTCAATCAAGATCACGAAAGCAGGGATCAGTCTGCTGCCCCCTGATTTTGAGGGCGCCTTTTATCTTGGCATGTTAAGGGTTTCTACGAGAGCCCTCTACGGCTTGGTGGTTTGGGTATTGGTAGAGTTCACACTGTGGAGGCACAACAGGTTTTGCTGGTCCTCATCTGTGTTCGGTACTCATCGTACTGGTTAGAGACGATTAGTTTCATTAAATTCCCCCATTTAATATCTGTTTTTCAGTGTCAAAGATAACCTGTAAAAGTCAAAGTAAAAGAAAATGCTTTTAAATTAAGATGATGACTCAATTTCATTTTATAAAATTCACTTGATTTGAGCTCTTGAGCCCATGAACCCTCAACGGAAATAAACTGAAGGTGGCAGAACAGAATACCAAATTCATCCCGAAGTGGCAAAGGGTCACAGAAAATTATGTAAAAAGTAAGAAATTACTGCTTATACTTTTTATGTGATGCAATTTGGATAAACAAGTATCTATGGCAATTTTTACACTAGAAAGGTAATTGACCCATCATTTTAATGTAAAGGGGGGGGCCCGATTTAAGGATTTGAAGTTTTCATCTGATAGATTGGGCCTTCAATCCAAAACCCCATCTGTAAAGGTTCGCCCAATATTTTAACCCGTCTAGGGGAGAGCTAAAAAACTGATTTTGTAAGCCCATAGCGTACTGGGCGGTAAAATTAATAGTGGTCGACCAAAATGGGGCACATTTTCCCTCATAACTCCAAACCAAACAGCTTGGCTCTAAGATTTCACATGGTAAATGAGGAAAAAGAAAAAATAGTAGCTTTCTTCTGATTACCAAAATTGTGACCACTTCCAGTAAAATTGGGGATTCTGGGGCGAGGACTATAGCGGATTGGGCCATGGACCTTAATTTTTAAAGCAAATGCATGCTTACTTCTACTATAAATAGAGTGGGCTATAGGAGGTAAAGGTGCAACGAGAGATTTTGAGGCCCACCCAAAATGTGTCATAATAGTAAATTCATAATAGATTAGCCACCCAAACGATTTCTTACTTGTATTTGGCCACAGAAATGCCTCAAAAAAGAGAGAGAAAAGGTGATTTTGATTGCTACATTCAAGGTAAAATTATAGGATGAATTTTGGATTTGCTCCTATACGAAATTAGAATTTCACCAATTTTTCTACCAAAGAAACATGTTTCAAGGCTTATCCTTTCAGATAGGGATTATTTGATGGAAAGCTACATCAGGGCAAAAAATCAAACTTCGAATTTTTAGGGAAACCTGATATGTCAAATCTCGCGTTGCACCTTAAAAATGGGTGCACATTTTCAGAACATGCGCATCACACCTTAGTTTGATTAATATTAATTAAAAAAAGAAAAAACCTAAAAAATTAAAAAAAAATTAAAAATGCGGAAATCCAGATGTGCAAGGTTTGGGCTTCGGCTGTGTGGTGAGTAGCGGTGGATGGAGTTTAGAGCGTTAATAGGTGGCTGGCTACATGCGCGGTTAGCTCTGTAGCCATGGCCTCGATGTTCAAGGGTATTGAGGTTTGGTAGGCATTCAATTTTGCAGCGAAGTGGTAAGTTATATTTACACCGTGTATAATATTATTTTTATATTTTTAGATTCTCTGTGCTGTTAGGTGGCAGTCCTACCCCCCTGCCACTATCGAAAGAATGAAAATTAATATCGAACAATAGCTAATATAAAAGGGACGATATATTCAAAGTCACAAGGTTGTGTGGTGAAGGAAGGTATGAAAATAATTATGAGGCGGATATTACAGAACGCTCCGGGGGCGAATAATAACCAAATTTTTGGGAATGTTTAATTATGGTCCATAACCATTACTGTAGGCCAAAGTGGCATGTGCGTGTTTTTTTTTTCCAAAAAAAACCCACCATTTATTGTCAAAACAATACAAATTACCTTATTCCAAAACAGGTCCGGATGGCGAAAAATGCGATCTTTTCCACGTGTTTTATTAAAGCGGATGGCGTAGCTGTATATACCTTGAGTGGGTACCCCGGGGCCAAAATAATACGTCAAGCAATGCTGTGACGTTACCACTTCTTAAAAGTTTCCAAAAATTGGCAGCAAAACTCATAATAAGGATTCCAATAACAAGAAACCAAACGTAGAAAAATTCTACATTTAATCATCTATCTTCATATGACCGGTAATTGAGATAATGACCGTCCCATGATATTGCTATTTGAGGACAAAAGTAGCAGGCCACTTCCTGCTTCCAAGGTGGTCGAATTTCAACACGTTTACCCGATTTGCTTTTTGCCGATGTGAGAATTGGACGCATGGCGGCGGGCTGTAAGCGTCCACAGCCCAACTCAACATAAAATTATGGTTTTTTTTTTTTTTTTTTTTTTTACCATTGGGTACTTCTGTAGTCTTTCTTTATGCACAAAAGTGGATGTTTTCTTAATTTTTGAGGACAAGGAATCCATTTGTACAAGTTCGTGACAAAAATTTTAGGACATGTCGTTTTCTACCCCAATCGGCCCATTTGTCCCAAATTGAGATGTGAGGGCGTTTTTCAGATTTTCTTGCAAAGGCTTTGTCATGTGATAAATTTGAGGATGCAGTTTGCGAAGATACAGGTACAGCCGCTATGAAAATTTGACTCAATAATCAAGTATTTTGGCCGTAGCGCCATTTTGAATATTGCATGGAGCGCTGTCTATTGAAATGTACAGGTTCAACGCACTTTTGTACAATGTTACATTTGCGTAATTGCAATATTTGAAGATTTCAAACTGAGCCACCACGGTAAAACCGTTTTGCAATTAAGCTCAAATTTAAATTCCAACAATAAATTTGTTCTCCAAGCCTAAAATGTCTTCCAGTGCGAATCAACAAACACTGACGGCGACAGCTAAAAGCTGGTGCTCTGCGCATCGGGCTTTGCTTTATGGCTCAGACTATGTCACTCTTGTCAGTTGTGAAGTGGTGAGAGACCAAAGTTGCAGGGGGGGAACCAGCGTAAACGTTAACTTCTGACCGTGCGAGCCTGGTCAGCCTGACGGGAAGTTCTAGTGCCATACGGTTGATGGGCAAGGGGGGTGGGTGGGGGGGGACTTCTTTCACAGACAAGCAGATATGGATTAGAGACATTAATTGCTACTTGTGCATGTGGAATACAAATGGATAGGACTAGGTTCAATGCAGCCGTTGGGATACGAACTAGTGAGAAAATTTAAACTAAAACTTTAATGGCCTAAACCAAAAATTGAGGGGCAAGACTGCTACAACAAATCATGTACATGTGTATCTGCACATCAGTTGAGTTTGCAGTGTTCTCACATGATGAGTGAGGGTGACACTGAAACCTGACACTGTCATGACAGACACAGTGACAAGAGAGTACAAAATTGGATTGTGAAGCTACGGTCTGTATCTTCCTCCTTGACATGTTATACATAACATATGATGCAAAATTATGGTAATCTACCAATCTTATAAACTGAAGGATTGTAGCACCAAATACATCAAAATGATATTATTCAGAGATCTGTCCATAAGTGTAACAGCTTCTGTAAACTCCGTGTAAGCCGCCATGTAGAGTAAGCCCCTCCGTCCATCAATAGGAAGCGTGATATCACATCAAGAACGGGAACCGGGTCTTTGTGCAACCGCAGGGTTGTCACCAGCCAAAATTTAGTGCCGGGTAAATTTGACGAAATTTGCTTCAAAATACTGAATCAAGTTGCAATAGTAGCATTTTATAGCTGTTTTAAGGTTAATTTGGCATTTTAGTGCCGGGCGGCAAGGCCTATAATTCCTTGAGTGCCGGTTAATTTGGCTGAGTGCCGGTTGCTGCCGCCCGGCGTAGTGACAACCCTGTCCCGAAATGCATCTCGTATTGTGCCCATTTCCATCCGGGAACTTGTACCAGAGTTCATGTTTACAAAAAATTTCTTGTTCATTCGCGTCGCCAAACAGTGCCTAAAATTACAATACAAAGTACTTTTTCACGTGAAGTTAATCTTACAAAAATGTAGAAAAATATCAAAGGAACAAAAAACAATGGAGGCACTGGTGTTGAAATTCACGACAAAATTGATATTTTCGATCGTAACTGTGCCCTACTTGTCACCTGCCGGACGATTACACAACTATAGTGCAACGTCACAGATAGGGTAAGTTTTCTGGTATTTTCTTTACGCTCGTAACCGTATGTTTTTAGTCACTTGAGGCTGGTACAAGTTCCCGGATGGAAATGAACACAATATGAGATGCATTATGGGGATCGTGCAAATGGTCTATTGTGCCGACTTTAAGTGTTGGCAGAATACTATAATTGTATTCTTTAATTCTGGGACACGGCGTATGCAGAGAGAGCTTGATACAAGCGTTCATGCATTCAACTAATACGCACGACTACGCCCTACTGCGCCTAGTCCGTTTAGAACCAGACCTCGAGCGCACAGCGCGAGGTCTGGGAAAATTTGTATTCCCAAAGCTTTAGTTTTTATTTTACGTTACTGAGAATAGGATGCGGGTAAAAAAAATTCCTGCAGTGACACGATCCCCTATTCCCATATTTGAAGCATTTGACCATCGAAACAGGATTCTATACTAGATACCTGAGACTATCCCGAGTCGGAATATTTACCCTGAGGTGACGAAAATAAAAAAAACCTGTTTTACGGGCCTGACCGACCCTGATTTTTCAGTTTTGCAGAATTTTTTTTTTTTAGTTTTTCCAAAACTCATGTAAAATCAGCCTGTTTTTAGCCCAAATTTATCAACTTTGGCAAATTTTTTTTAAAAAATTTGTATACATTTTTCCTCTTGATTTTTCAGATTTTGGGGCTATTTTAGGCCAATTTTGAGATCCAGAAAAGAAAAAAATTTAAAAAAGAACAAATTCGCCCAACCGACCGACCCTACTCGAAAGGTCCCCTCGCCCGTAAAACAGGGTTTTCTTTTTTCGTCGCCTAATCGCAGATTTTTTACCTCTTTCATGTCAAAATCCAACAAATAAATTTGCTTCTCAAAGCCCTAAAATGTCTTCTAGTGCGAATCAACAAACGCTGACGGGACGGCTAACTACACTGGTTCCATGCACCTCGGGCTTCGCTTCATGGCTCAGACTATGTCACTATTGTCAGTTGTGAAGTGGTGAGAGACCAAAGTTGCAGGGAACCAGCCTAACATCTAACTTCCTGACCTTGCGAGACTGGTCAGTTATCTGGGATTTCTAGTGCCCAACGGTTTGTACATGGAAACCTTTCTTTCATCCACCAGACAAGCAGATATACTGTATCCAGATATGTATTTTCTCATCAATTGCGGCGTGTAAAGTCCCGACGTACGCACGCCTCAGCAGAGCAAACAATTGAACGACAACAGCTAATTAGATCAACCAATCATGAGGGCGTGTAACGTCCAAAACAGGGCGCATAGGTGAGTGCGTACATTGCAGCACATGCGTTAGCCAACAGGCAAAACCACCGCGAACCAGAGAAATTAATTCCTGGACAGAGATGAGACCCATAATTTGCTACTTGTGCTGTGGATAAATGTGCAGAAGACTAGAGTTCAATGCAGCCGGTGGGATCGAATAGTGAGACAATTTAAACTAAAACTTTCGTCAATTTACATGTTGCTCACCTTCGTGCTTCGCCCTTCGCGGCTAGTTTCCCGGGTGGCAGTGATCACTACCAGCGCCCTGCATGCCTGGCAAATAAACGCGCTGTAATTTGCCGTTGTCAATGGCATTGGAACATAGCTTCCAGACTTACCAAGTTGGCATGTAAAGATTAGCACATAACGCGTGTTTGGGTCGTTCGTGGTCCGCAAATTAAGAGATATAAATTCAATTCCCTTATATTTTAGAAAAAAAAATGTTTTAAATTTCAAGAATAATGCCTAACCAAATTGCAATGAATGTCTAAACTACTTATAATATTTAATAATTAATAATCATATTACCATATTAGAATGTTAATGATAATGAAATTTTGAAAATGTCTGGCCTAAATCTAAACCTTTCATTCTCATGGCCTAAACCAAAAATGAGGGGCAAGACTGCTACAACATAATCATGTACATGTGTATCTGCACATCAGTTGAGTTGCAGTGTCACACACTGACTGACTGAGTGAGTGACACTGAGTGACACCTGACACTGTACAGTCACTGTCACTGACAGACACAGTGCACAGAGTAACAAATTGGATTGTAAGCTTACGTCTGTATCTTCCTCCTTGACATGTTTACATAACATATGATGAAAAATTATGGTAATCTACCAATCTTATAAACTGAAGGATTAGCTTACCAAATACATCAAAAATGAATATTTATTCAGAGATATGTCCATACGTGTAACAGCTTCTGTAAACTCCGTGTAAGCCGCCATGTAGAGTAAGCCCCTCCGTCCATCAATAGGAAGAGTGACTATCACATCAAGAACGGGAACCGGGTTGCAACCGCAGGTGCCTTATAACTTAGGCTAAAAGTGTTTATGTGAAGTTAGTCTTGAAGTCCAGGCACCAGGCCTTTCATTAAAGGTGCAACGAGAGATTTCACATATCAGGTGTCCCTAAAAAAATCGAAAGTACTGATTTTTACCCTGATGTAAGGCTTTCCATCAAAAAACAACCCCATCTGAAAGGATTAAAGGTGCATTTCGTGATTCCAGCACCCTCTGTTTTATTCATGTTTCACTAGCCTATCCTTGAGAAAAACTTATTCACGAAATTTGAGTTGATCCGTAGCTTGCGGTTTTGGGTTATGAGCAAATGCTTGTTTCCCACGGTCCCATAGGCCACTGTGCTATAATTTCTGTCCGTTTACGGACAGAAAATACAAAATTGCAAATTTCTTACAGATACGACTGAATTTGCACGTAAGATTTGGTACACATGGATTACTAAGGCTAACGGTTCAGATGATATAAAAATCTCAACTTTTTCGAGGTAAATCGGGGGGACGAGGTTGTGGATCACAAAATGCCCCTTTAAGCTGAGAAATGTTTCTTTGGTATAAAAATTGTGAAATTTCTAATTTCGTATAGGAGCAATACAAAATTCAGCCTATGTTTTATATTGAAATATAGCAAATCAGAATCACCTTTTTTCTCTCTTTAAAGACACTTCTGTAGCCAAATACAAGGTAAGAAATCTTTGAGTGTCTCGTCTATGAAATTACTATTATGACACAACATTTGGGTTCTTCAAAAATCTCTCGTTGCACCTTAATTAATATTTTGATGAACATATTACTCCCCAAAGGGAGGGAGGAGAATGAATGCATGGTTACCACCACTTCTATTTTTTGCACCCTACCAAAACCTCCTTTTTTGTCAATTGACATTTTGTGGTCCTTTTCATGGAAAAACAAGCGCCCACCTGGGTATAGGTAGTGTACTTCAGAATGACATCACACTTTCTTTGACTTATGAATGATGTCACAGTGACATAATGGGATACCAATGTAGAGAAGAAACCATAAACTATTCTGTGGTACCAAATTGATAGGAATTGGACATTCATATAAAAAATCCAAGCGGTATAACCACCCCCTTTGAGTGTGGTGGTACAGAATGTCTCACATAGATGGGGCGCGGTTATTGAAAAGAGGGCAGCACCTGAGAAAATGGGTACATTTTTTTTTAAATGAGGGGAGACACAGATTTTCTTACATCAACAGAATTTGGAATCTCTCAATCTCTCTTGGCCTTGGGCACAACAAAATATTGATCAGTCTCTAATTATAAGCAGTTGATGCCACAAAATCAAACCATTCTACACTCCTTGTTGCTTTCTAATATTTATTTATTACTGTATTTTATGACACTCTACAAAAATATTACATACATGTTCATCCATTTAAAGCAGTTGATAACAAAATTACACATAATCCATAATCATATCACAATTCAACCACCCCTGTAAATTAATCAGCAAATTTGCCCCCTTAGCAATTTTTGGGAAAGTCCCATTTTGAATAAAATTCCCCTCCCCTAAAAGAATCCTAGTTACGGGCCTACCCATCACCATATTTAAGGTCACTTACAAGATTTTAGTACATGTTTTTGTGTTTGAATTGCCACCCAAATTTCATTTGAACCATAATTTTGTTGTTTTCATATCAACATTTTAGTCTTGTAAATGAGTCCATAGATCAATAAAAGTTTGGATGACAAAACAAAATAGGATTTTTCTTTCAAAACACAAGTGATTCAGACCAAGCAAATATAGGTTTTAAGTTATAACAAATTGTTTTTGGCAATAACAGAATTTCTTCCGTATAGCATGACAGCTAACCTTTATTAATTGATGAGTCTTGTGAAAGCTTTAAAAGGAGGTCCATTTCAACCCAGTGAGTCATGATTCAAGTTGAGTCAAATATCAAATATTATATCCCTCATGAATATATTCATTGATTGGTTAAAAGTGCGTCACATGACCACAAATAGTTTAACTATTTGCGAGAAAGAGAGCGAAAGAGAGATCACAGGGAAATAGACACATATTTTCCCTCTAGCCTCGATACCCATGTTATCAGTTCCTTTATCGATTCTTTCGCTGTGGTCAATACGACTAGCTACGACTGTTGACATTATGCATGAGAGTGCACAGACTCTTACTTGACTTGTATTTCTCAACGTATGTGTACGTTCGTATTAGTTATTGCTCTAAAAGGAACTGTGGCGCATTGATGAGGCTATTTCGTCGACACCCAATAGCAACAACATGGCTGCGTCCAGTTGCAATAACACCGGTGGGAAACCTTCTGCGCGGATAATACAAAAAAAATAATTACGTATGTTCTGTCAGTGTTCGAGGAGTTGTGTAAATAACACCGGTGATTCCCGCAGTGATTTTTATTTTAATGCCATGGAATAGACATTAGACAACGCTGATATGATCTCAACGCTGCATCACTGCATGACTGTGCACGGAAACAGAAAGGTGAGTTATTATACATATGCAGTAAATTCCGGGAGTAATTCGGTACAGACTTCAGCGTCATTATTTACCGAAAAAGGTGTTGATATCGTAAGTGGGGCGGACTTTCCTCTGCCTAAAAGGCAGTCAATGCTCAAGCTCTTGCCTAGCCTAGCCTAGCCCTAGGCTAGGCTAGCCTAGCCTACAGAGTACAGTACAGGCAAGGCCTATTTTTTGTTAAGTAGGCCTCAGGCTCAGTTTCACTTTTAACCAATCAATGAACAAAAAATATATTCATGAAGGATATAAAACAAATATTTAATGATCTTATTCGGGATCATTGTGGAATCTATTGGTCCCCTCGGTGAACTGGAGGGCGTGGGGTACTAAATAGTACCCACGCCCTCCAGTTCACCTCGGGGGCCAATAGATTCCACAAGATCCCTCATGATCATTAAATATTTGTATAATATTTCTATATAGTGGTATGATGTTAGATTTTGTCAACAATTTTTGACATTCAAGATTTGCAAATTTCCAAGACATTACACCAAGAAATTATCACACAGAAATACCTTTAGATTTCAGGTTTATGCGGATGCAGATGTATTTTCCCTGATATAGTGCATGTTAATAGCCATTGGTTACTGGTACAAGCCTTGGCTCATGCATTATGAATGTGATCAGCGGCTCCTACCAAAGTTAGCGTGAGCCAGTTATAGTTTGTGTCATCTTAAGTTGAAGGTGACGTCACTGCGACTTTTGATGTTGCGCACCCATGATCGCGCGCGCTATGCTTGGAATCATCGCGTGATATTTTTTTTTTTTTTTTTTTTAGGGCGTGGGGTACTATTTTCCCTCGACCTTCGGTCTCGGGAAAATAGTACCCACGCCCTCCAGTTCACCTCGGGGGCCAATAGATTCCACAAGATCCCTCATGATCATTAAATATTTGTATATTTCTATATAGTGGTATGATGTTAGATTTTGTCAACAATTTTTGACATTCAAGATTTGCAAATTTCCAAGACATTACACCAAGAAATTATCACACAGAAATACCTTTAGATTTCAGGTTTATGCGGATGCAGATGTATTTTCCCTGATATAGTGCATGTTAATAGCCATTGGTTACTGGTACAAGCCTTGGCTCATGCATTATGAATGTGATCAGCGGCTCCTACCAAAGTTAGCGTGAGCCAGTTATAGTTTGTGTCATCTTAAGTTGAAGGTGACGTCACTGCGACTTTTGATGTTGCGCACCCATGATCGCGCGCGCTATGCTTGGAATCATCGCGTGATACGCACGCGAATAAAGGCGGCACGATCGAGACGCTAGTGGGAATGCAAAGGCGCATAATGACGTCACCTTCAACTTTAGATGAGACAAAGTATAGTACTCCAGTTGTCCAGAAAACGTCTTATTCTATAACATGCGCTACTTCAGTGAATTGCCTAACTTTACATATTGCCAAAAGTATGCGTGTAAAGTTAGGCATCATGCCAATATACATCTGCATAAACCTGAAATCTAAAGGTTGTAAATGTGTCTGTCAACTGAGTGTTTGAAGGATGAGCAGGGGATTGCCCGGGGGGGGGGGGGGGTACTCAGTGGAAAAGGGTAGGTACATATGTGCCGCCGATATGGGTCACATTTTCATGCCTTACTATAACAATGGATCATTTTTCCCACCAGGCTACTATAAAGATGGGTCACTTTTTGAGGTCATTGCTACTATATAAATGGGTCAATTTTTCAATTTTTGGTCGCATTTTAACAATGGGTCATTTTTCCCACCAGGCTACTATAAAGATGGGTCACTTTTTGAGGTCATTGCTACTATATAAATGGGTCAATTTTTCAGATTTTCGCTAAAATCACAATGAAAATGGTTGATTTTCTGATTTTTGGAAAAGTTACTATGAAAATGGGCCGATTTTGCTAAGATTACTATGAAAATGGTGCGAAATTTCAAAGCCAACTATATAAATGGGTCGAAATTTCGGAACCAACTAAATAAATGGGTCATATTTTTGTACAATTTGGTCACTATAAACATGGGTCCATTTTTTTACCCGGTGGACGCACACCCCGTACCCAATTTTGGGTCGAGTACCCCCCCAGGGGGAATTGACAGAGCTGAGAAAATTGACAACTCCAAGCAAGGGCATTCCTAGGGACATGTGACACCCCAAATACAGAATTTGTAGACTACTTGTCATCAAAATTGTCAGTACATCAGTAAATGTGTTTACTTGAAGACACAGTAGTAGTAGTTGGAATATTTCTTTGTTTTCCATATTAACCACTGTAGATGTTCTAGCACTTTAAAAAGTTTGAAAACTGGCAAAAATTTGAAATGGTATTAACCTGCGAAAATTTTGCTGCCCCCCCCCCCCCCCCTTTGGATTTTCATACCAACAGAGAGAATGTTTGGGTCTACCCAAAAACATGCATGCAGTGAGCTGGAAAATTTTAAAACTTTTGTCGGCAAAAGGACAGATTTGCCAGCAACACCACCATTGAAAATGGTCTGGGGATGCCTCTGACTCTAAGCAGGAATGCAGTTAAAACACACTTATACATGGGTCCTACTTCCACACTCTCGGAGGCACGTCCCTATGCAAAACAAACTTTAGAACCCCAGTGGGCTCTTCTCATCCCTTCCCACCATATATCTGAATGTCCCTTTAAAGGAGAACCCGTACAACGAACAATATTATAGAATATACTCTATAAATTAATTATTAACCACATATCGAGTGGTTTCATCGAAAAAATGAATTATATTAACAATAAAAATGAATTAAAACCATCTATTCGACCATGCGCTATTTAAAATTCGCGCTATTGTATAACGTGTTATGCGATACCGTCGGCACGTTTGCATCATAAATGCCATAGGATATGCACATTATGAAAGCGCCATGTGGGAAGGTGTATGACGCTACTGTGCCGTCCGTTTGGCATAACACATATCCCATATACACTAGCGCGAAATTCAAATAGCGCATGGTCAGGCAAAATGTTTAATTATTTTATGGTTAGTATAATTCCGTTTTGCCATGAAACCACTCGATATGTGTTCAATAAATATTTTTATAGTGTATATTGTATAAGTTATTCTTAGTACAGTTCTCCTTTAAGATGGAGGTAGACCTGAAACAAGCCAGCCACATCGTTGCTATTTTTCACGTAAATGCTTACTAATCAGTGAGACTAGAAAGGCTATGATGGTTGTATTGGAAATGGGTTCTAATATATGTGTAATGTCTTCTTTGGCCAAGATTCCTTTCAAGATTGGATTTGTTTTAAAAGGCATACTCATTCAACATAGTGTTCCTTATAATGGCTCTATTTAAACAAAACAACACATTTTCACACACACACAAATTCTAAAACACTCCATTTAATAAAAAATCACTTTCACCAAAAGACGGCATTATTACTTCACCAAAACCCACCCTTTTTAACCTACAATCATCGAAAAAAATATTTGGAACACTTGATGCAATATATTGGAACCATTGCCATGTTCACAAATGAGATCAAATTTGGTTAAGTCATTGTTCTTTAGAAAGCAGAGGTCTTCCCTTTTACCAAATTCTTCCCCACTCCCCATCAATCAATGTTGGGGGGGCCTGGCGAAGCTGTTGACAACAATGACTCGGATCAACATTGAAATGGGGGAGAGGGGGTCACCTTTTCCCTAAATCGGTCAAAGTGATCCAACATTTTTTTCGAGGATTGTAGGATTCACCTCTATAAACTCCCCATTTGGAGAATGTTGATGCCCTGTGGGCACTTATTAGGAACAATATAGTAACAATATAGTTTGGTATAAAAATATACAGATTGGTATGGTCTAATATGCAGAGCCACTCAGTTAAAGGCACTTTATCAGTGATTTGCTAAATCAGAAAATCGAAAAAAATCATAAAAAATCAGATTTTGGCATATTGGTAACAAGTACAGGTATCCTAACATACCCTGCAAATGATAGGACCAGAAGCAACCGTAAGTTTTAGTCATTACTGTCCGTTCGGACACTTACTACAACACATAATTGAATGGAGATTCCTATTTTTGAACACTGCCGTTTTCTTACTTTCCTGTAATTTCGTCAGTTGGAAAAAGTAACTTATGAGAATTCTACAGACTTATGCTTCACTTTTAAGCTATTCCTTCAAAATTGATCGATTTTGACTCTTTCGGACAAATCACTGATAGTGTCTTTAATACAAATAAAGCTTAACCCCCATGTTGGTGAGAGTCATACAAACATGTTTCATTGAGGGTTCCAGTAAACAAGGAAGAATAATTTGATTATTGTAATAATGCAGAAATCAACCTTCATGTATACCTGTATGTTTCCATAAGTCATTATTTTCCAGGTAAGATTTTATAAAATTTGTTCAAAATCTCTTCTTTTAAATTAGTTTCTTTTAAATATTGTTTATGTACATGTAGGTCTATCCCGGGGTGGGGGTTACTCAGTGGAAAAGGGCAGGTACATGTGCCGCCAATATGGGTCACATTTTCACCCGTTACTATAACAATGGGTCGTTTTTCAATTTTTTGAGGTCATTGCTACTATATAAATAGGTCCATTTTCAGTTTTTGGTCGCAATTTACTAAGAAAATGGGTCAATTTTTCTGATACTCAGTAAAATCACAATGAAAATGGTTGATTTTTCCAATTTTCGGAAAAGTTACTAAGGAAATGGGCCGATTTTGCTCAGATTACTATGAAAATGGCGCGAAATTTGAAAGCCAACTATAGAAATGGGTCGAAATTTCGGAACCAACTATATAAATGGGTCGTATTTTTGTACAATTTGGTCACTATAAACATGGGTCGATTTTTTTACCCGGCGGACGCACACCTGTACCCAATTTGGGTCGAGGACCCCCCCCGGATAATTATATCCACTACCCTTAGGAAGAACAGCTTTGTGATGAAATGGACCCCTGGTTGTAAACTGCAAATCAACCAAGGGTCAAAATCAGGTAGTAGTATTTGTTTGCTTCAGTCAACATTTAATTAGAAAGTCCGAGATGAATATACCTACAGTCTTATCAAAAGCAAAGCTGTGATGCATTGTAGAGACCGGTCGAGTGCAGATTCGTTGGAACTATATATCCAATATGGAATAAAGCCCCATCTCATTGTAACATCATCCACGTGGTGCAATTTTATTCCTACTGAAAAATATGTTCCGAAAAGTCTGCACTCAACTGTTCTGTTAACAGCTCGAACATATCTTGGCTAGCGACTATGAAGGACACCTAAATGCAACATATTCTTTGACTTCTAACTGTATACAGTTATACACCCTTAGGTCTCCTTATATGCCAGCCCCATCCTGCCAAGTATGAATGTACTCAAGACATTTCACTGAAATGTTGCTTGTGCATAGTATATAAAGTACCCGCTAAAAGAGCTTAAAAGTGAAGGAGACGGACACAATAATGAGTGACTTTTAAGTGACTGTTGATGACCACATCATTATGTACCCAAAAAAGTAACCCTTGTTTGGTAACAATGATAAAGCATAACACCAATGAACTTGATCCAGATTTGCACTAACTTAGGCTCAACAAGTAGAATTGGAATTATGTGGTGTAGAATTATGCCCCTGCCTTTCCCCACATGACCCCAAGATGACTTTTGACCCCACATGTTCAGGTAGTTCCAAAGCTCCACTCCTTAACTGAAATTTGACCCCTAAATGACCTTGACATCACACCTGTTGGGGTCACATGTGACTCCACCCAAAAAAGTTCCATAAAAATCCATCATGTATAAATTGACCAATTATGTTGACCATTTTGGGCCAATGACCCTAGATGACCTTTGACCTAACAAGTTTGGGTCATATTTGTGACTCAACTCGAGTATCATTCTGTTCAAGTACCAATAAAACCCATCACAGTTTCGAGGGTTGACAATCAGAAAGACGTAAATCAGTACTGAAAGAAATATTAAAGAATTTCTTTAATTCTGCTGTAATACTGCTTTTGAGAAATGTGATGTTTAATATTTTCTACTAAGCAAATCTATTCATTACTCAAAATGTAAACATCTCATAAAGCTCATAAAATATATGGTACTGTAAGCAAACATTATATAAACTTTAGTAAACAAAGAACAATTTTTAATTATGAACAGCACAATTAAAGAAATTCTTTAATATTTCTTACAGTGCTGAGTTAACTATTTTGCACACACACTAATACGTGTGAGTCAAAATGATTAGTCCCCGATTGAAACAAAAAATATTAAAAATATTTGTAATCTTTTTAGAATATTATATATTACTTATATAAAACAAATAATATTTAATCACCATGTCAAAAATCCCGAGATTCATGCATTTTATTTTCAAGTTATGGCCTCATTTATAGAGGGCTCCCGGAAAAGCCGCGTTGTTACAATTGTAGTACAGTAAACAATAGAAGATGAGTAAACAGTGTTAACAGTGTAATCCAAAACGGAACCAGAAAAATGAGATAGGCAAAGAACTTTCTTGTTTGTTTGCATTATTCACCTAGTGAAGTACAAAATTATTAATATTATTATATTTATCATGAAAAAAAAAATTGTTCCAAAAAAAAGTAAAAAAAAATCTACCTTTTGACCTTTAGCAAACTAATGTGTATCTGGTTTTGGTGTGTATTTTGCGAGATATTTTTGTTTGGGCCGTAGTTAATAGTTAAAAACGAGTTAATTCCACCCTTAACCACGAATGCTAAACAGTTTAAAAAAAATATAATTGCCTGTTGTTGACATTAATCCCAACATACAACCGGCATGTGTATATCTTGGGGCAGTAAATTACCATTTATCCACAAGTGTGTAAAGCATACATTTAGGTATCCCACTTGAAAATTGAATTTCAATTACCAAATCAATAGAATCTTGTACAACGGCAAATATGAGTGGTTTTGTTTAAATGAGTGCAGATAATGATTGCCTGGAACCAAAATGAATGAAAAATTAAAATTTCTGTGAAAGCTATTTAAATGTACTTTGAAGTATTAGAATTTAGAGATACCTGCCACAGTTTGATAAGAAAAATCAGGCTATTTATGGAAACAACATTTGACTCACACTGTATAAAAACATCCAGACATCCATCATCCATCCGGGCATCTAGCCATATACTGCATCTTACATAGTCCCCATCCGAAATACTTTTAGCAGTGGAAATTAAAGTGAATGCAAAAAAAATGGCTAGCCCCAATTGGTATTAGCTGACCTTTAACCCCAAAGTATGCACATGTTTATAATCTGTTATAATACATAACCAAGTACAAACTTGATCCATGTTTGCACTAAAAATATGTTCAATTAAAAAGTGTCAACTTAAAGTTTGACAGACGCACACACATAGAACATGTAGCCATAAAGTTTTTCCAAAAATATTGGATAACCTGAAATTACAAGATCTCCTGGAAACATTTTTTTGTTTTGTTTTAATTTGGCTTAATATGAGCTACTCTTTCTCTAAAATTGTCTTACTTATAAATCAGCTAAATTTCTTAAAATTTGTTAAAGCCAAATTTATCTCATTAAAACTGAGAAAATTTGTTTAAATTTGTTCATTTCTTTCAAATTAATTTGAACAAATATTTGGGTCTTAGTGTAGAAATGTGTACCATGCTCATGGAAATACAGACCCCACTTGCACCTTCTTGGAAGCACCTCCATAAAGTTGCTGCCAGAATTGTTCAGTGGTAGGCAACACGCGCGCCATAATATCTGCATAAAAGGGGCGAAGTCTATGGGTAGCCTCATGTGCAATTAACCAAAGTGGAGGCCAACTTCACTCACAAGCCAATCAGCATTCACTTCCGTGTTGATGCATATTACACTTGGTGCACAGTAAATAACTCTGAACAATTCTGGCAGAGAGTATAGCTAAACCACATTAGCACCCTAAGAATTGCATGCCATGTATCAATGCCATCTGTTGTTATTCGTCCAATCAGCCGCCTTTTTAACACACACAATGGCCCTGTTACCTTCCATCTCCAACTCAAGCATGCAAGTGCAGATCAAGTTGACGTTGGCTATCAAGGTGAACTTTCTTTCATTTAATTGACCCTACTTTTCATGTCACACTATCTGAGGCATGGCTTGGTCCAGTCTGGAATTCTGAAAGGTCAAATTGCAACAAAGAGTACAAATTGTGCAACTGTTTCGCCAAAACAAATGCAAACATGTAGTCACAGCTGTAAAGACAAACATAGGCACATCAGTCTATGGAAGCAGGAAGAAGCAGAAGAAGCATTTGATCTTAGGTTACCTTAACGACATGCATAAGCCTTCAATTAAAGCAATAATAGCACATTTTTGGAAGAGCGCCCCCAATTTTCAAAATTTGAGATTTTTGCAGAGTTGTGATGGCAATTGTCTAGTAAACTATACCCGTGAATGTTAATGCTCAAAAGTGCGTATTTGTCATAAATGAAGCAATTTTGTAATTAGAATCGGGATCCTGATTATTGTTTAAGTTCCGTCCATCCATTGTGAAATAGTCCCACCTCATGAAAATGACCTCTAACTTGACTTGCCCGAAACAACTAATGGAAGAGTGTAGATACATACATGGCACTATTTCCTGGCTTTTTCACATTGGAAGGACGTTTCAGCAGCCACCGAATTATTATCGGGATCCAATATTAATTATCCTTATTACAAATTTTTCTTCTTTGCGATACATAGACAAATTCAAGCTTTACCATTCACAGGTATAGTTTACTAGTCACTTACCAATGTGCAAAAATCTTCTTTTTTTTGAAAATTGGGGGCACTCTCCTAAAAAAGTGTGCTATTATTGCTTTTTTCTCTGCACATAATTGATTTGCCACAAGGTGAAAGCAGGCTGTTTATGTAGCTAAAAAACAAAATTGGATTTTGATGTTTTTGTTTTATGACATGGTAAAAGCTTGCATGTATTCAAATGTTGTTTTAGTTCAAATATAAATTCTGTTGTTATCTTGGTATGAAACTAATATGAATGAAAAAATAAAACAAACTGAAATAAAATTATACAAAGAAGATTGTTTAATTAGAGGTTTTCATGTTCTGAAATGATATTGATTAGTCATTTCTCATGTTTGCTACAACCACCTATGAATTTGAGAGGAAATGAGGACGACACTTTCCTTGGGGCACTGGTGTGGGGTTGGGGTCACTTGGCTTTATTAAAACCACCTGCCTACATAGACAGCCAGGCAGCAGCCCAACATCCATCTACACAATAGCCCTCGATAACATGTGAGAGCCAATGTTTTAGGTCAGAGGGTGTATTAAGTCAATCCCACAATGCACCAGTTTTGGGAAATTTCACCTCAGCAAGGCCATGTGATCCCACAAAAATCCTATTCTTAACACATAAAACCCTGACTTTTACACTCATTTTACCCCACATAGTGCTAGTACTCAGGAGAATTTTTGCATGATCATGAAATGCCTTGTGGTTGTTAACTTTTTTAATACTTTTTATCCCTAAGTACTAACATGTGTTTAGTAGACTACAGTATAGGCACATTGCAATGCATCGTGGGATTGATTCAAAACACCCTCTGGTTTTAGGTGGAGCCACTGGAGCATGGCATGATGGGTAAACTTGATTACCCGCCATTTTTCATTACAGCAAACAGACAATTTGCACATACCCAGAGATGAAGCATGAAATAGAATGCTATCCAAGTATTTTGCTCCATGTGTTAACTGCCAAGGTTCCAAGTTTTTGAAGTTCACACATGTAACTAAGTTCCCTCATAGAAGTCTCCTTCAAGTTGTATTTTGGGGTATGTGCAAATCATCTGCAATGCACTGATGAGCAGAAGTTTTTGGATGTTTCATAACTGAAATGATCTCACCAACTGATGAGTTTCATTTAAAGGTATGTGACCCCCATTTTACTCCATCAAACTTGAGATTTTGGTATCAAAAGAAAGTTCATACTTTTCTCATTACCCCAATGAAATTTAAGGACCAGGACATGTTTCCTTTTGATGTTATGAACAAAAATGTCTTCAAATGTAGTATACCACATTAATTAACACACTGTCGTTTGGACCAATTTAGTACACAATTTTACTTCTACTATCCAAATGTTTGACCGATTAACTCAAAATTTGTAATTAGATGTTTTTTTGGTGATAAGCTTCCATGTAAGCGAGAAAACATGAAAATTCAACCAAGATTGTATCGCCAAACTTTAATTGCAGACAGTGTAAAAGCAAGAACACAAGTCCTTTCACTATACATGGACATGCATAGTCTTCATGATTCAATGAAATGACCCACACCCATCTGTAACAAAGAATCTAACCTTTAACCTTGAGGGTATTTGCTCCAAATATCAACTATACTCCAGCTTATAATTTCTTGGACATTTTAAAATATACGCTTGTTTGCCCATCAAAGCAGCACACAATCAGATCGACAAAACAAGAAATGGAAGCATGTCCAAACTGAGCCGGTTTATACAGTTTTCTCAATTCAATTTGATGCAGAGTGGTTATTATAACTAAGCCAAGAACATGGGAGTCAGTTACATAGCTGAAATAGCTTCTTGGTCAGAATCCAATCATCTACTGCAATCTGTAGCTGATGGGACTATGACTATCTTCACTTGCTGCATTACTCAATTGGAAGTATTCTTCCACCATTTAAAGGTAACCCGCCCAATTACAACTTATATTGGGATGAATTCAGTATTCTGCCACCACATCCTTCAAAGTTTATTCCGTTGAGGATTGCCAAATTAATAGGGTCGCAATACTAAATTCTTTCCCATATATTTTTCTTAGTTTCATAGGAAGGGCCATCATCAACATACTTTTAATTTCAAAATTTCATTTGAATCCGACATAGCATTTCAATGTGAGCAGTAATTGTTTGTATTACAATAGTCCACAGTACTGTACAAACTATTTTCTGGTTACCGTAAACAAATATTATTTTAGCTGGTAGCATCATAATGAGAAAGAAATCAGACAAAATATTTTGCAAATGAGATTAGAAAAATGCAAGGTTTCTAATGGTACCAAAATCTCAGGTTTGATGGTGGGAAAGGTGGGGTTGAGGCTGAGGATTGGGTAGTGCCTCTTTAAACCAGACTTTAATAAACAAAACACTGGCCTGTCATATATTCAAAGATTATCTCACAATATGGACATTTAATATTCATGTACAAATACACTACAACAATGTGTTCAATTCTATCCTTGGTTAACTTATTTGACACTTAAATTATTCATATCAACTGCACTAGTAAAAAATATTCAATGAGTGCATAGCAACAACAAAACAAATGACATGAGAATGGGTTAATAATTATGAAATATGAGATGTGTTCTATCTAATTACTGTTTAAAAACAAAAGACTGCTCCCTGTGTTCTATTTACCTCACAGATTGTTTTAATTCAGGGTGACATTGCACTAAGGGTTTGGGTCGTATATATTTCTCTGCCGTAATTTTCTCTTCAAACTTCACATAAATATGGTTTCAAATTCATGGATATGTACAGCAAATTAAAGAAAAAATTGGGGGTCACTGAGGTCGATTTTGAGATAAAACCATTATAAAATACACATTGTCAAAATTATCCACATAAGTCAATAGAAAAACCATTTTGTTGTAAACATTTCTGGTTATAGTAAAAAAAGCTAGCTCGAAATGTTGCAGTTATTTTTTTGAATTGTGGACTCACCAGAGCTTTCTTATAAACCAAAAAATATGGGGTCACCGAGGACCTTTTTGAGAAATTCACACAGAAATTCCTATTTTTATTGAAAAAATGAACCTATGCATTTAGCACCAGCAATAAACGCAGCATATTACGCACCCATCCTCCTCGCGCACTCGAGATACAGATTAAAGAATGTTTTATTTTTGTGAAAAACCGCTTACTACGCAGGACAGGCATAATTGCTGCATGTAAGCGTGGGCAATCAACACTTCAGGTTGCGGAAGGCATTCCAGCAGATTTGGGGCTTGAAATGATGCCATAAGGCATGACCCAAACTCCTTAAGGGAGAATTCACACTGATATGTGGACTCAAAATTAATCCAACACCTTTTTGTAAAAAAAATTCTTAATTCAGCTGCATTTTCTCCTCTGAAATTGGAAACACCTTACTCAATTGTGTTTACTGGTGATGAGAAATTACTTTAGTCTTGGTTCCTATCCCTACGTCACATGCTTTGGGTATGACTAAAACCTTCTTCCCACATGAATTATATGATCACCAAATGTTACGAATACACAGATGTGGTCAAGTGTTTCAGGCTTTTTAACAAATGCAACCATGCACCACAAGCAAGTATATTTGTGAAACATGCGCATGCCTGTGTCACAAATTGATGCTCATATACACAGATTGCATGCTCCTTGACTTGTCCGTAGCATTTCTTATAATTACTACTGTCCAGAACTTCATATAATGTGCACAAAAAGTCTAAAACACCTGAGTTTTCTGTAGTACTTATTTACTTTTTGTTTAACATTAAGTTTCCCACAATTTCCCACAGTGACAAAGAAAACAAAATGAGCAGACTGAAAAAGAGTTGAAATCTTACATAAAGGGCAATTTGATAGCAGAGAGCTTGCAGCAAACTTAAAAATATCACACAGATGACCAATGGAATCACTCAATTTCTGTAAATTCTAAATCATGACATCGCTCCGGCACAAACACAGGAAGCATAGACCAATGACGCTACAATATTTGTTTCCTATGACGAGTCACAGATCATACGTCGATAAAATTTGTTAAATTATTGCACACTTGAAATTTGTGTGACCATTTACTTATAAAATATTATATACAAAAGTAATGTACATGTTTTTACATAAATACCAAGTTACCTGTAACTCTGCAAGTCTTGTATATTTTTCAACATCCCTACACTTAACAGCCCTATCCAATTGTAATGTTCGAAATGATTAAACTCATTACTAATGGTGTTAGTGTTACCATTTGTGTATGTGAACTAAAAAATATCACGACTACAGTTCTTTGGACAGTATACAATGTATATTAAAATGTTCCCCACTTAGTTGCTTGAACATCACTTGTGTACTGGGTACCATTTTACAAATTGAGTGATTATTAAGGGCTATGGGCATAACATTAAAGGCACTATCAGTGATCCACCCGAAAGAATGAAAATATTTGAAATTTGCAGGAATAGCTTAAAAGTGAAGGATAAGTTTGTAGGACTCTCAGTCATAAGTTATATTTTCCAACTGAAAAATTTACAGAAAAGGAAGAAAAGAGCAGCGTGCAAAGACATGAATCCCCTTTCAATTATGTGTTGTAGGTAAGTGTCCGTACGGACAGTAAAGCCTAAAATATCTGATTTGTCCTTATTAGGTTGCATTTGGTCCTATCACTTGTAGGGTATGTTAGGATACCTATACTTGTTACAAAAAGGCAAACATCTGATTTTTGATGTTTTTTTTATTTTTTTTTATTTTCTGACTTAGCAAATCACTGATAGTGCCTTTAACTCCTTTGTTGAATGTTCCTGGTGTGTATCTGAAGATCTAAACAAAACTATGCTCGTATTGGCTAGCTGGTAATTGTACCAAGTAAATTCTTGAGTTGAGGACAATTTTATATGTTCTGCCCAATTACAAGACTGGTGTCAATGGATATTGCAACAGCCTATTATGGGAAATATAATCATATAGTGATACACAGCCAGGGAGTCTATATTTAGGAAAATGAAAGTAACCTCGCTTAAGTGACGCTGTGTAACTCTTATGATTAAGGATGCTGGTTAGTCTAGAGTTTAGAGTTAGTCTCATTCCCTGAAGATACAGATTTTGACTTTGCACAAGTAGTATGAGATTTCAAACTGGCTATACTTTGTTCATCACCAAATTGGCAAGACTCTTCACACCACAAATTGATATAGAATAACGAGGGCGCAACAGTAAGCAATACTACCACAACGGGGACAGTGCGTGATGTATGTGCAACGCACGCTTGTGGCTAGAAGTGCGTGTGTAAAATGGAATTACTTTCACGCACGGATAAACAAAAGCCAAATTATATTTTGCCTATTAGGTGATGAACAAAGTATACCAACAAAATCCTGGAATGAGACTAATAGAACTTTATTAACATTGACTTTTGTTGCATTCAGTTGGCAGGAAAGTGCCCAGCATTTTATGATAGTATTAATTTGAATTACCTTGAAAGTGTTAATTTTTTGATTGACTTTTCCAGAAGAGAGTAGTCTTATTTTTTTGAAATCAAACCTTCCAATAGCTGAGTGGCATTTTGACAGATGTTAACAATGTTTTCTTCAGGCATACTTATCACAGAATTATACACACAACCAAAAAGGAGGAATAATTGATACACATGCAGAAAAAATCTTTGACGCCAGTCTCAACTTCAGATGGAAAATGATACATTGATGTTAGACAACTTTTAAGCTGTATGCTCTAGATGTTAGCGGATGATTTATGGTTGGAATTAAAATTAAAATAAAAACTCAAACAATGAAGTGGCTGTTTCATATTCTAAGCATGGTCTCATCAATTGTACTGCTTGACTATAGCAGTGATAACTAAGGTGTCCAATTGGCTTTTTACTCCACACGAAAATGACTATGTTCTTGTTAAATGAAATGGAAAATTAAGAGATACAGGCAACTATAGTCCGTGACTTTACCTCCGTGCAGTGACGTCAGTGCGAGATTTATTGGTCGCAAGAGTAATTCGCTCACGCTGACTTGAAGCGAAGGCGCTTTTACGCACATGCATAAAGACGGCATTTCTTGATGCAGGTGTAAATGTTATGACATCACTGCACAGAGGTAGCGACACAGACTATATAGTCTGCATGCCTTCCTCAAGATAGCAAAGTAAAATCAATTTTGTCTTTTCCCCCAAACTGCTAATTTTTGGAGAAATCTGTTATGCTATTTTAATTTTTTGATTATTTCCTTTCTGAAAATGTATATCACAACTACCGGGTGGTATATAAGCCACTTTTGGTAAAAAGCCACCTCATTAAAAGAAAATACAGGTGAAGTGGCGGGCCGGGGGGGGGGGGGGGGGGGGGGGCGACGGTTCCCCAAAATTTTAGTTTCCAAATATACTAAAAAATAACATTACAAATTTTAAAAAAAAAATCAGCGATTTGTGGCCAAAATCACCAAATTTGGGCAAATATCATTGATTTTGGGCCAAAATTTTGAAGTTTTCCCAAAAAAATTTCACTTCGCCCCCTGTTTACCCCCCTCCCCCCCAAAAAAAATGAAGTCTGGTGCCGCCACTATACAGGTGTTAATTTTGTCATTCAGGACATGTAACATGCCAGTAATTACACGTGCAAAATCACATCATTTTGAAACTTGAACCCTCTCTGGATCCATCAAAAAGTAGTGCATATAGAGATGGCTCACTTGCTTTGCTATGAGGGAAAAATTTCACTTCTAATTTTTATTTCTATACTTTGATTACCACCAAATAGGCGGGCCTCATAACAGTGCGAACTGATATGGAATAATGTAGGCGCAATACAACCCAAGAGACGCAGTGTGTATATTATGTGTGGCGCGCGCGATTCTGTGCAAACGCTCGAGTACATTTTGGTTTACTTTTACGCGTGGAACGATAACAACCGAATAATTCCCAATAAAATTTGCAAATGTTCTCAAAACAAATCCAGAATTTCATTATAAAATGAGTTGGGTAAAATGAGTCGAATAATTCCCGCTTATTTGGTTTTAATCAAAGTATAGTATTTATCTAATACAAATAAAGTACAGACATTTCCGTAGGCATTATCTCGGTGAATAATATGCTCTTGGAATTTTTTAGCTGATATTTACTTCAAGTCTAGCAACTCACCGAGTATAAGCCAACCCTGTTTTTGAGTAAAATCTTTCATTAAGTGAGAGTGGGCTTATGCCTGAGTGGTCACAGTACTTAAATATACTTTTCTTTTTAGAGATCAATAAAAAACAATCTAAAATACTGTCTTGAGCAAGGAATACGGACTAGTACAATTATCAAAATTATCAACTGATTTCATTGAGTTTTACTTTCATGTCATATTCTGGGAAAATAGATACAAGCCCACCTAAACCTATTTGTGCAATTACATATAATTTACATTATTTTAAAGATGCCCCACCGGATTACAACATATAATTTTCTGCATTTCATATGAATGGCCATCGCCAACATACCTTAATTCCAAATTTCAGCTGAATCGGATACCATTTTATCATAAGCAGTAATTGTGTGTATTACAACAGCTTACAATAGGTTACTGTACAAATATTTTCCAGTAACTATAATCACGTCATATTAATGCTCATAGCATCATAATGGAAAAGAGTTGCTACCAATATCTGAGGCTTGATGAGGAAAATGATGGGGTCGAGGCCGAGGATCGGGTGGTATCTCTTTAAGCTCAATCCCAAATTCCACTGAAAAGATCTAATCAGGAAAGAGGGTCACTTTGACCTCTGATAAAAACCAAGCAGTTCTCAAACCATACGTGTTGCCTGCTTTCGCAATCAACCTTTTCATCACTCCTATAACTTTGACATCAGATGACCTTTGCAAGTGACAACTGACCTTTACAAAGACCTTTGTAAGTGACCCTTGACTTCATCATATGAAGGTTCCCAAGGAGCATCTACAAGTTCTGTAGCAATTGGACTTTTACTTCTTAAATGAAGCCAACTTGATATTTTCAGCCCATTTTATAACTTGACCTTTGACCTTGGTTGTGACCTTTGACCTTGGTTGTGACCCTTGACTTCATTATCATAAGAAGCAAACCACTACCGGATCGAAATCTGCATGCGTAGCCTGATGTTTTGTGAAGCGCTCAAACTGACAAAAATAATAATGGTTATTTACTCTAATTCACAAGCACGATTTAACTCTCAATTTCACATACCCAAAACACGATATTCAAAATCAATGTAATAGAATGTAGAAAATAACTGAAATACACATTGCAGGACTACAAGTGCACCCTTGCAAAAAATATAGGGCCAAAAAAAAAAAAAAAACAAGAATATAGGGAAATACTCGGGAGAATCAAGAAAATATAGGGAAAATATAGGAATTGTTTGTATTTTTACTTGGAATGTGGGCGCCTTTCCAGTTATATCAAGAGAGCAATTTAAGTCATAGAAAGCTATGTGCCAAAAATGGCCGTCTCTGGTGGATGACTATATTACATGAAGAATAATCTTCCATGTTGTAGGTAATTAAATAAATGGGGGCGACGATTTCTGAAGGGCAAACGATCCTATTGTATTTGTTTGAGGGGACGGAAATTGGGTTCCTGCAGAGTCAGAGTGAAATATTTAAGTAGTATATAAGTCAAGCCATTGAAGTTTTGACCTTATTTATGCTGTTGACCCCATATCCTAGGTCAAAGAGGTGTTGTTTTGTGGAAGAAATTGCAAGAAGTTTTCTGAAAAGTTTTTAAATTATTTATTTGGATACATGGAAACCTCACACTTAACAAAAACAAGAATTGTACATGTGCCTTCCTGCCATCTTCTGGCAACACAAATAGTGTGTATTTTAGAAGTGTAATTAGCCTCTGTTATTATCGTATCTTATCAAAAATTAATGGAAATACTACATCACTTGAATCCATTGTATACCAATGTATCATTACCAAGGAAGTTGGCATTTTGCCGTTTTTGTTTTCTCAAAACATGGTCAAAGGTAACATGGGATCCTTAAAAAGGTCATCTATGTACACCAAGTGCCTTAGCAGTGTTCTTTTAAAAAGCAAATTTGGTGGCAATTTACAGATTGTAAAAAAATGTGCAAAGGATAATGTAGGGGGTCATTTACAGGTCACATCTGGTACACCTGGATAATCTTGGGCCATGGTTTCTTTGAGCATGATTCAAAAATAATTTAGTTAATAGCCTCATTTGCTAAGGAAATATTGCATTTGACATAAAAAAAATAAGGTCAAAGCTCACGTCAGGCCATCAGCGGTCAATCTGGTCCAACATGTAGGGTTTAGGCGGGTAATTTTTAGCAAGTGTGTTTGATGGTCATAGCACTAACTTGCCACCAGAAATGACATTTAATAGTTTTAACCAATAGTTCAAAGGTCACATAGGGGGTCTTTAGGACAAACTACACATGTAGCACACCTGGTGAATCTTGGGCAAGTGGTTTTTCACAATGAGTTAATTGTCAATGTGTATAAGAGTGATCAAGAATTGACATATATTAGCAATCAAGGGGAATAAGAGTAGAAAAACACAAATACAATTAAAAGATGTGACCTTAACTTTGCTTTGACATGCAGATCGGCATCTCATACCAAATTTGTATTAGACAATGGGTTCTTTGGGGCAAGAGTGGTCATGTTCCTCAAAAATTCTCAAAAATCTTGAAAAAGGCAAGTCTTTCGGGGCTTGTGCCTGAGCAAAACAAATCTGAAAAAAAGCTACATATTGTAAGCAAAATATCCTCAGAAATGGTATTTTTTTAAACCAAAATGACCCTTACGAATGGGTACGGGTTTCAAGTCCAGCTGCACCACCCTCAACCCAACCAACTCTGAGTATCCACCTCCATGAAGAACAGTAAAATTTGTTCAATTGTTGTGTAGTCGGAGTTACTAAACTCGGACTCTTTATCTTTGGAAAGAATATTAAAGCAGTGGTCATGAATTCTGACAAAAGATATTTTCTGTTTGTAATCCTAACTACAGATGATGCCTCAACACATAAGTCATCAAAGTCCAGAAAAAGTCCTAAATTGACAAAGACTGAAAGCTGACTCTTATACCACCATGCTAATTTAAGATTGGAGCGACCCATATGCTGTAATGCTTGGTTTAAAAGCTCCTATAGTGAAAATTTAGGACTCTGAAAGGCCACTATTTGGATCAATTCTGTGAACAATCAGGCAAAACATCAATCTTTAATTTGTGGAGAAAAAAATAAGGGAAATATAGGGATTTTGGAAGTTATAGGGATTTATAGGGTGAGGTCAAAAAATTAGGAAATATAGGGAAATTTATAGGACGGTGTGGTGCGGGCTTGTCGCCCGGTAAGATTACTACAATAGGGGCCAAAATATCTTGTTATCACACTTTTAGAAAGGATTTATCTTGGGTTAATCATTTACAAAAGATTTTTGAAAGTAAAAAAAAAAATTTTGTCCAACTTGGAAACAATGAATTTGGTCAAGGTCTCTTGAACAGCTTTCTTTTAATTTTGTTAGCTATGATGAATCTCAAACTAAGAAATAGTTCAACCGCTCATAGAACCTCTTCGTTCAGGAGAAATTGGTGAAATTAATGCATATTTTAAGCACAGAAATCGACGAACAGCATGTCTGTTGACGATTCAAACAGAGTGCGGGACTGCGGGCTAACACCTCGCAAACAGGTGCGTAATTGGTCAAAAAGATGCGCCGAACTACAGCATATGCCTGCGCGGTACTCAGTGGTCATTCAAATGTGTCAGGAAGGCTTTTTCATGTCGTGTTTTGCTGAGTGCAAATAAACAAACTCATGAATAAATCAGCTGATATAAGCCGAGGGGGAGCCGGGGTGATCATTGAAGGGAGATTGGTTGTGTGGCAGGCCCGTTTTTTACCAAATCCTAGTAGGTTAATAGGTGCCTGGCAAGAAAATAAGTTAAAAATAAAACTATGCGCCAAACGCTGCGTGTCCTTGGTATGGAAACAGACCTATTAAACCTCCTCATTTTAGACTAGACAAAATAAGGGGAAAAATCACCAAGTTTAGTTTTCAGTAAGCCGCATGCATTTTGGTTTGAAGCATCTTTTAATCGCATTTATTGTGTTATTAAAAAAAAAGTGAGTTATTTTGAGTGAGAGAAAATTGCTTTTCTATTAGACTATATGCATCAGTGAGAACATTTCATTTTATAGTAAAAAATAAAGTTGCCCCAAAAAGATAGGCCTATTGTTTTGAAGCTATGATGTTGCACTGTGTGTGACTACCACAGTTTTGGTATGATGAAGCACTTTCTGGGGAAAATCTTTTAAAACATAAATTAAAAATAAAAAAATTAATAAAAAAAATCAATAAATTTTTTTTAATTTTGCATTGGAATTTGTATGACTCTACCTACGGAAACAAACTTGTGTTTGTTGGTTTTGTTGTCTTTTGTGATTACTGTTTTTGTTTGGAGGGTTTTTTGGTTTGTTTGAGGAGTCTGATTTTTTGTTTTTGTTTTGCGGGTTTGCTTGGTTTGGTTTGCTGTCAGGGGCGTGGTTTGTTGTGTTTTTTTGTGCTGTGTTCATTTGTTTGTTGTGTGTGTGGTTTTGGGGGTTTGAATATCAGGACAGTCTTCTTTAGTTCCATTTTGGAATTTTTACAAGAAATTTGGCGCAGAGCAAAGTTATAAATTTGCAGCAGGTTGTTGCCCTAGACTTGATTGTAATTAACGATGTCAACTGAGAGAATAAAGCGATGATTTGGGGATGGTACCTCTCTTTACGACGAATTGAAAACCAAGTCGATGCATTATTTTAAGTGGGAACAGGGCCAGAGCCGAGTTTCTTCCACGCAAATTGAAACCAAGTAGATGCCATTATTTTAAGGGGAGGAACGAGGCCAGAGGCGAGTTCGGCCACGCAAAAATAATGGCATCGCCGGTTTTCAATTCATCATAAAGCGAGTACCGGTTCCCAAAATTAACTTTATTTTAATTATAAATGGATTTTAATATCACGGTAATCTTAACCTAATTTCCTGATCCTTATGGCTTAAACATAAACAAAAAATGACTGCCACTACCCAGTGAGAAAAAAATTGAACATCGTGTTGAACGCAAAGAACAACGCAACAAGACACAACGTAGGCAGGCGCGCAACATGTTTCAGGGCGCTTAAATGGGTCTAATGAATGGTTTGCTAGCGACCCACATGGTAGTAGATTATTGTATCTTTTGAGTATCTGACACCGATTTTGCCCTTTGACCCTCTAAATGCAGGTCACTTGGAGGGTCACACTGACTTCATTGTTTAGAGAGAAAATGTGATAGTACAGTATTCAATTTGACCATTGACCTTTACCTTTAACCATGATCAGACGGTGTACTTACTGACTCGGGCTTGTCATGTCCGGTTAATTCCCCAAGCGTTTAAACGGAAAGTCCGACGACCGGTTAATGTTTAAACGGAAGACGACATCCCCAGGTTCATCAAATGATGATTCGTGCAGCGAAATTGAGCCAATAAAAGGGACAATCCCTGGGAAATTCCCGCCTATTCATAGGACCGCCACAATATTTTGCATGCCTATTTGGTACTATGCACTGCTTCTTACTGTATACGGTCACAACTCACATGTTATGATCAGGCGTTTCTTAATAATAAAACTTGCCTGAAACTAACAAATCTGAATTCTCACCTCAGTCCAGGACCTCAGCGCCAACAGAAAAAAAACGGACCCTCCAGTGCGCACCAGCTGTATCTGTTTACCACGCAAATTTTCGGACACGATATATTTGCTAATTGTTTTGTTTCTTTCGTGGCCATGGTCTTTTAATACTGTGCCATTTTGATAAATAGTGGATAGTAGAATCATATAACATTATAACGATTGTACAGTTTCCAAAAAGTAATATTTTGATTCATTTTGTACATGAAAAGTACTAATTGCAAACAAACCACCTCGCTACAGTGACTCATTTTCTCCAGGGTAAGTATCATCACCCAGTCAGCAACCACGGGCCGACTTTCTGCTCTGAGCAGTAGACGAATCGGATAATATAATAGACGGGCTGATATTTAACGGTGCACTAGGATTGATATACGAAATTCATCGTTGACATAAAACAGGTATGTTCTTTACACTAATTGCGATTCAACCTTCAGATCATGTGTTTAAATGGTCGATATGCTCGTAAAAAACCACCATTTTAGTCAGGTTATGCCAAAATAACAATTTTGGTGGGCATTGATGACGCGACTCTTCACCGCAGTTCGGCCTAGTCAACACTCTCAGTGTGTGCATGCATGACCATGATGACAACAACGATCATAATTTTTCCCAAAAAAGGTATCATTTGTTAGTGTTGTAGTGGGGAGAATTTATGTCGCGAATTAAACCGACTGTGTTTTTGGGGGTCGCACTCTTTCGGTAGTAAAGGTGCATTAAAAAAAATTGTGCAGTTCATGTCCTATTTCTGTTTTCTAAAGAATTTTGTGTGGATTTTGTTTTTAATTCTAGTCCGTATGAAAAAAATGTCCCACTAAAAGGAGAGGTAAAAGGGTTCCCGTTTACACGTTTAGCGAATTTATACACCGTTTAAACGGCCTTTCGACCGGTTAACCGTTTAAACGTTACTAATGACAGCCCACTACTGACCTTTTCACACCTGTATCACAATATGCCCAACATGTCGTGATTTATAAATGAGTTAAGGACGGGTCAGGGGGGCTGCCCCACGATGACAAAATTTTCCACCTATTACATTAATTTTCTGAATAGTTAAAGGTAAAAATCCATTAAGAAGGATTAACCTGGTTTAAACCAGGGTCTAAAGTTGGACTCCTATGTGTCTTCCGGTGATGCAGGCAATACACAAAAATTACTGCAACACGTTTGAAAGTAATGTACATGGGGAATGTAGCAAGACGATCTCACACAATTCATAATTCCCAAATTCATGTCAAAAATCTTAAAACATAGCAAGGGCCAAATTGAGGGTTAATTAGTGCAACCAAAATCGTATCTCCACAACTCCCATCGTATGTTTAATGCTCTGCACAAGAGATATCACAAATTTCCTCAGCCTGTGGACATAACACACATAGGAGTATTGGATAAATGTCATAGTTACAGTGACACTTCAATATTATGAATATGGTGTATTAGGACAGTTTTCAACCACAACTCCTCAAGTTGAAATGGCTAACACCTACAGACATGCCTGTGCGAACACAACCAGCTTTCTTCTGAGCTAATTTTGCCATTACAAGCGTTGGCAAGCTTGCTGTTGTTCACCACGTCACGTCATAAGCATTTACCCTACTGATTTGAAATGTCCAAGCAACTTTGATACAAAATGACTTGACACCCTATTGTTTTCCAAAGACCATGGCACCAGTGTAATATGAAATCAGAATATAAAACAGTGTTAGCGACAAACCTGCCCATTTTGTGGAATGACCATGGAATCACTACTGACCAACTGGAGATTATGACCAAATGGAGGGAGCTACACCTTGCGACTTTGAAACCGAACTTCGAAGGACCTCTTCTATGCTTCTGAAGCACAGAAAATTGTAGTCTAGTAGAACCTGTGTGCTTAACGAAGGAAGAGAACATCATGTTTTTGGAATAGAGTGGACAATATGGGTTGAATGCAGTTTTAATGCTGATAGTTGGCCATGGGATCAAGGGAAAATTGTTAATTTTGGGTTACATACTTCGTAGAAGTAAAACATTTTTCACCTATAAAAATAATAAAATTTATAATTACCCATTTTGGTTATGGCAATTGTAAAAAGGTGAACATGGTTCATGAAAATGAATAAAACTGCCATCGCAAATTTCTTTTCTGAAATCAGTGATCAAGGGACATACACTACGATACAATGACTAAGCAATGAATGGATTATTGGACAAGTTAACTCACCTGGTATTCAGAGGACAAAAACTTCGTCAGATTCCCCTTTGTTTAGTTGGAACGGCAGAGCTTTGTTTAATGTCCTATGCAGTTGAATAGATGTCAGGCGTTATCGACTTATTATCCCCGCCCAGATTAGGGTATACGTTTCACATAGAAGTCTCAAGTACGCAATGAGGTATTTGCCTTTGATTCGTCATGCACTGTATGATATTGTGCATGTAGCGGCCCGGACGGAATCAATGGAACTCTTTTGCTATATTGGATTCTATATTGAAACGGCTACCCAATTGGATTGAGTGGCCCGTTCGCGATAAAAATAACTTTGAGGTTCTACTATGAGTTCAATAATTTGATGTATATCTTCATCACTTTATTGAAAAAATACAAGTAGGCGGTTCTCGACCGCGACAATGCCCCTGGCGGGAGCGGTTTACCCAATTTTTAATAATCAGCTGCAAATACCCCCCTTAAACCCAAAATCCCCTTAACCCCAACAACCCCCCTTAAACCTGGGCCAAACCCACTTAAACTCGTGCAAGCCACCTTAAACCACAACAAGCCCCTTAAACCCAGACCAACCCCCTTTAAACACGGACAACCCCTTTAACCCGGACAACCCACCTTAACCAAACAATCCACCTTAAGCCCAGACAAAACCCCCCTTAACCGGACAAGCATGTGCAAGTCCGGGGCAATGCATAGCACATGCGCGCATACGCAGAATGCCGTCATGTGTGCAGTATGCGATGAATACGCGTATTATGTGCCCCAAAACCCCCCCTTAAACCGGGACAACCCCCCTAAACTCGTGCAACCCACCTTAAACCACAACAAGACCCCCTTAAGCCAGACAACCCCCTTAAACCGGACAACCCCCTTAAACCGGACAACAATCCTAAACCCCAACAATCCCCTTAAGTCCAGACAACCCCCCTTAAATACAGGACAACCCCCCTTAAACCCGGACAACCCCCTTTAAACCAAGACAACCCACCACTTAAACCCAACAACCCCCCTTAAACCCAAAACCCCCTTAAAGTGGACAACCCCCCTAACACACCAGGGACAACCCCCCTAAACCCAGACAACCCCCCTTAAACCTGACAACCCCCCTTAAAACTCGTGCAACCCACCTTAAACCACAACAAGCCCCTTAAGCCCAGACAAACCCCCATAAAACCCGACAACTCTTTAAACCCCGGGACAACCCAAATTAAACCCACAACCAATCCCTCTGAAGTCGACAACCCCCCTTAAACCCGACAACCCCTTTAAACCCAAGACAAAACCACTTAAACCCCAACAATCCCCACTTAACAAACAACCCCCTAAAGCTGGACAAAACCCCCCCACTTAAACACGGACAACCTCACTTAACTGGCCAACCCCCCTTAAAAACGCGTGCAAACCCCTTAAACCCAAACAATCCCCATTAAGTCCAGACAACCTCCCTTAAACCCGGACAAACCCCTTTAACCGCAGACCACCCACCTTAAACCCCCAACCCAATCCCGTAAGTCCAGACAACCCCCCTTAAACCCGGAAAACCCCTTTAAACCCAGACAACCCACACATTAAAAAGCCCAACAATCCCCCTTAAACAAACAACCCCCTTTTTTTACTTTTTCCCCCCCCCCTTAAACCGGACAACCACCGCCCCTTAACCCGGGACAACCCACCTTAAACTACTCAGCGCGAGAGTACATGCTTCCCCACCCCTCCATCAAGTTTCATCAAAAATCGGACTAAACCCAACAACCCCTTAAAGCTGGAAAACCACATTAAAGATGGAACAACCCCACTTAAACCCGGACAACCCCCCTGAACCAACGGAACAACCACCTTAAACATAAATCAGCGCGGAAGTACATGATTCCCCCACCCCTCCATCAAGTTATCCCAATCGGATCACGGATATTTGTTCACAAGTTTTTTTGGGTGAAAATCCCCCAAATTTAGCCATAAATAGTTTTGCCCCAATTAGTTTTAATTAGCATACAGCGCCACAAACCGAATCAGTGCAAGAGTAAATGATTCCCCCACCCCCCACCAAGTTTCATCAAAAATCGGACTTATGGATCTTCAGTTAGTTTGTTCACACGCTGTGTGGGTAAAAATACCCCAAAGTAACTCATTAATTATGAAATTAGGTACCTAGTTAGCATATGCCACGCCCTTAATCTAACGATGAGGCATGCAGTCCGATCCCACCCCACAAGTTTACATCACCATAACCCTATGGTCTCATGTAATCGCTTTCACAAGATTGTGTGGACGCCGCCGACGCATAGCATAACTCCCCTCTGCTTTCAAGCCAGGGGGAAGTGGCGTGGTCTAGCCGGTTAGCACCGCTTACCTCGGAGCCAAAGGGTCTCGGATCGAATATCAGTGGGACCACTTTCTGGATTTAATTCGGGAACTTCATTTGCGGATTTGAATTTTTATAACAGATATTGATTAAGAACTGAATGCCACTTTCTCCAGGTTCATTTGAACATGGGCAAATGAACCATTAATTTTTTTGTTTATTAATTTGTGTGGGTGTGTGTTCGTGTAGTGTGTTGAATGTTGCAATATGGCCCTGTTTAAGCTGCTGCCTCCAAGTTGCATTGTTTCGTCTAGTAATAATTAAGTGTAAAGTCTCTAGCCAATTGGCTACAGGGCACGATTTGAGAGTAAAAAATAACACCTGATTATAGTATTATTATAAAATAGCAAAAACTAACAAAAATCACCCGTGATATGTTGATTGGCTTAAACACGGTGACCTAACCATTTTTGTGCAGAACCAATGATCCATAACTTATTGCTCCGGAGCACCTCATTTCTATTCCATTTACCCCAATCAGGTTATTTGAAATAATAAAAAGGAAGGGGGTCTAGCGACCTATGCTAACAACATGGCTAAATTAAAAAGAAATGGGGTATGCGGCAAGTACTGTACAGTTAAGTTTTGTTCTGCACAAAGATGTTAGGTCACAGTCTGACAAACAACTTTCTTTCATGATTTTTTGTTCATCTTTGTTTTCCTTTTCAGAAACAATGATGCCATACCTATGCGGCCAATAAGTTAATTGAACGAAAAGTAGAAGCCTAAGATTTCTGCGTTTAAAAGAGGGGGGACGAGTATCTTGTGCTTTGCATCATGAAAAAAAATAGCCCAATCTTAATCTGGTGATGAAGCACTCCCTCAAATCCTTGTATCTGGAAGTACAGAAGCCATTGTTATTACCCATTACAGTTGAAAAGTAATTTTAAGTGATTTATCCTCTGCATACAGAGCGGATACTGGATATCAACAGTGCTATTATTTGATCGGTCAATTTGCTGCATGAGTATATCACCGGTCATGATATTTAGGAAAAAGTAATTGTGATGACATTTTATTCAATTTTCAATCAAAGGTGCAACTGTTGCACTTGACATCCCCCAGAGTATGTAAAGGTATAAGTAGACATAATAACGTGCAGAGAAACAGTTACTTCGATGGATATGCGTAACCAATGTCCTAACGCAAGCATCTTTATCTCTTTGATCCATGGAGTAATATGGGTTTGGACAGTTTTATTGTCCATTCTTTTATTCAATCAAGGCCTATGATAATAATAATCCATACTCAAAAAATGAGAATACAAGTTGTTGGTAGGGATATGTTGTTATACCATGTTATGTATGTATCAAAACGAAAATCAGCATGGTGATGGGGACATCCATGCAAGATTTGTGGTCAACCTTGGCTGAGGGCCCATGGGTCAAAGGTCATCCAGTCATCCAATTAACATGACTGACTGACAACTGAGTATTGATGGGTCTAACCTTGCCTATCAAAGTTGTCTTCTCTAAGTATACACACTAGGGCTAAGTATTTGTTGACTTCCTTGAGTAGAGTATTGGCACTATTCCAAATTTGATTATAGAGATGGACGTCAGCCATCATATGCACTCCCCTCAGCCATCTTCACTTAAACTGTAATGGATAAAATACAGTGTACAAATAACAATGAAACTCATAATGTGTTGGTGTGATTGGTGGATACTCCATCTCATGCCCTATGATATTGATGACTTTAATAATGTTGCCCAAAATGAATTGTAAAATAATACGCAAGATGTCACACCAGCGCAAATATGCTCTTGAAGTGTCTCGAAAGAAAGATGGAAGGGCAGCAACGTTTTCAAACAAAAAGTCCACTTTCACCATTTGCCATGGGACCATCTTTACTGTTTGGTTCATTTCGTAATTCTTTCATGTAAATGTTACCACTGTGTAATTCCAAGTACTTGTTCACCTTCATATTTGAAATTTCAAAGATGAACTGGTGTACGCATTGATGCTATGTTCAGAAGGAATTTGGCAATGCTTCGGAAACTGATAAGTCCTCAATTCTGCATATGCTATGATATTTCTAGCAAGGCATTTTTAATGACCTTTTATAGCCCTATCCTGAGATTGAAGTAATCAGAGCACAAATGATCAATTCCAAATCCACATTCTTACTGCATCCATATGGTCGACCCACTGGATGCATTAAGCAAGCACTATATTTTTTTTCTTGTTGATTCTTTCTGGTCATCAAAGATTATCAAATGGCACAAGAAATTTTCTGCATTGTATGAAACAAACATTGACCGTTCTTCACGGTTTGGATGGAGCCCATTCTCAAGACCAAAGATTCTGTGGGTATTTTTCTCTACACTGAAGATTGATGGAAATTAGATCCCATGTTTCTACAAATGAATGGCGACAAAGGATGTAAATTATTAGCCCATGGTCTCCAGTTCACCAAGGTTATCCAGTGCAAACAGTGCCAGTTAAAATCATGCCAAGCTGTTGGAAAAATACACCAACTTGCACACACTGATGGAATTGGTACGTAAGGAAAAGACGATAAGAAGAAAGAAACTCACCCATATATACACGATACAATTATACCACAACACTA
>JAMKCH010012442.1:0-27080 GCA_023653785.1 Ophioderma brevispina | reverse complement strand
TTTTGTATCGTAATTGTCTGCCTGGTTTCCTGTTTTGTATGACTTGAATTTCTTTATTTTGTCTTGTTTGGTTTTAGTTTTAAACATAGTCTCATATCCCTAACGTTCATAAAGAACATCTAATCATCACCGCAAAAAGTGACGAGAGGGGTAGCCGGTATTTTTGTTGTCAGACTAAAAATAAAGTCTAAAAAATATTAAAAAACGGAATTATTCCTAACTTTTGGCGAGAAATTGAATTTCCCCTATTGTGTCCTATGGAAATTTACAGTTTTGCTGACATGCCGAAACTTAATGACGTCCTGGAATCGTTTTGGTTATCAATGAACCCTGTATCTTACTTACACCCCGGTGGACGTTTGTGTTTGGATGAAAAGGGCGGAAAATGTCAATTGACAATTACATTTAAATTATTGGCACCAAAAAAGGTTTTTTTTAATAAGACGGGGAAAAATATAAAGAGACGTGGTACCCCCCCCCCCCCCTCCTTCGTGAAAACGAGGGTTAAGGGCGTTATAGGATCTCGATAGAAAGGAAAGGAATGTTTGAAGCTAACTGCAAGTGTTAGAAAATTATAACCATTTGGAAAAAAACAAAATATATCCAATTCCCTAACGCCCTTAACATGTGCACTTCGTTGGTGCATAAGGTGGTCCAAGTGGACCCGCCATCGAAATCGGACTTTGCGTTCGATTTTTTTACCAAAACACTTGGTAATTGATGGGCTACATCAACACACGACCACATAACGGGAAAGGTAAAAATGGAAATTGGAGTTTGTACGATTTAAACTGGGCGGTCTGAAAAAACCAATTTTAAGACGCACAACAAATTTCCCGCCAAAATATGAAAACAAAAAACCTTTCCGAAAGGACTTTTCCCATAAAATTTGGATCATCTAGGAAAATATCAAGTTACACTCCATTGGTGAAATAAAACATTTAAAAAAAATAATCAGTACGACCAGTGGACCTTGAACTCTGCACTATAACCCCCCAAACAGGGCAAACTCTACCTTTCTGTAATACTTCTTAAAGGTTACTGAACGTGATTAGTATACTTTAAAACGATTTTGCCCTGTTATATTTTGACCCTGTATAAACTTTCCCTAGATCCATCCAAGACACATTTACTCGATTTATCCCCGTCAACGGGGGTGTGTCGGCTTCACCCTCACATTTGCAGCAACCAAGCCCTGACGCCTTCCTTCCACCCTACACCCGTCAATGCATCATCCATCTCAACCCCAAAAACATCCTTCTTCAAGTACCTCCACGGTTTCTTCCCATGTGCTGTGGACGTCCCCTCCTACTCAAACCGCCTCACACCTGAAACTCAAAAGCCCTTTTCTTAACCATGATCGTCATCCTTATCCCTCAACATGCTGCCATACAACGTACATATTCGCCTCGCCAATCGGGCCCACCGCCCTCTCCATACCACAACATATGAATCAAGTCCTCAGCTTCATTCCGTCCATCAACTTCACACCCAACATCGATCTATCCTGGCTCTCTCTTGTTCCTCCGCAAAAGACCCATCTCATTTTCACTCCAGTGACACCACGTCTCACTCCCATACAGACATCATGATTCTCACACAACTCTTAACACAATTCCTTCGTCTTCAAAGTTGTCTTCAACAATCCCATATCCACTAAACTTTCATGCCACCCAAACCGCCACTCTCACAGCCACCTCAAATCCACAACCCCACACTTAACTATCCACTAGGTATGTGAACTCCTTCACTGACTCCAAACCTCATCACACAACTTTTCCTCCTGTCCACCATCCCCTCCAGCTCCCTTCTCGCATCGTCCACACAACAAACAAAATCTCTTGACAAAACTAGGGAGTACTCTCTTTCATCTTGTGCATCTCCAATTCAAAATTGATACCGTGATTTTTGGTGATCATCATACAATGTTGATTTGAAAACATTGGTTTTGGCAAGATGGTATATGAAATTTTCCCACAACATACAGTTCCACATGTACTCTTTGTGTAGTTAGGCATTGTGTAAACAGTATTATGATTACTTTCATATTATACATCAGAAGTAAACAATTGCATTGTATGTTAATTAACACTGATAGCAGAGAAGAATTCATTAAAAGTACGTGTTCCGATCGTCTTTGGGACCCCCTGATTTACCTGGAATTAGTATCGATTTTGACATCAGATGAAAGTTGAGCCCTCAAATCCATTTCATCCCCAAGATATAAACAAAAAATCCGCCGTTTAAAAGGTTAACCATCAATATAATATGCATTATTGCTTCTGCAATCAAAACCGCAAGTTTGTTTCATACGGTACTTTATAGGGCGTTCGTGAAAGTGTCAGGTAGAGAACCCAAGTGACACAAATCGGAACAAGCGCCGTTAAGCAGATTAATATTTCATGTGTGGTAAACAGGCACATCTTTAGTACAGCAACGTATGACAGCTATAGGGCCCTTGCACGAAAGGTAAATTATATTGAATTGATTTTTGTTTGCCCTTCAGATCAAGGATGCGAAGAATACAATGCATGCACCTGGTTCACCTGAACATTTCAGCTATTTCTACAGGTGATTCCTTTGTATTCTCTGCATGCTTGGGTTGTTCTGGAGGCAGGTCTGGCCAAGATAACCTATTGACCTGCCGTGCAAGCACCCTATAACTACTTATTCTATTACCTCTGCTGCCCATTATTGAAAATGCAGCATTCTGATTGGTCAGGTTGCTGCCCATTAATCTGCAATAATGGGTTGCGAATGCATTTTCTCATTAGATCATGCTGTTTTCGGTAATAGAGTAGAGATAAAGGGTTTGCAATATCATTATTTTGTTTTTCCGACACATTATTCGCCCATAAATGATACTGCATCACCCTTTATTTCCTAAATAGTGATTCGGTCTTGGCACTGATAAGATCGACCAAGTAGACTACATATGACCTTTTAATACGAACTTTACAACTCAACTTATTCAAGCCTTACTTTCTCCAACTCGGACCTGCCAAAAATAGTAGCCGTATCGGATTTTACAGGCCTACTTTAATACACATCTTTACACAGTGTGGTCACTTTTCTTAGTACTTCCATCGGGTTTTAAATGCACACTCGTTCAAATGTAATAATAATAGATGGGCGACTGATTCCGGAGGGGCGTCAAAGAAGCTATTTATATGAGAAGGGGAAAAGTAATCTCAACAAGGCCCAGGGGCGCCATAAACTTTCTGGAGTTTACAACTCACTACTACGTCAGAAATCGTCACGTGATTTGCTTCACGGTCCGATGGTTTCTGACCAATAGACTGCATCCATCACCATTTCCATCAATGAGTGCTGACAAGGAATAGGGATACCATTCATTTCGAAAGGCCCTCTCAGGTGAGCAAATTTCTGATGTGAGCTACCTGTTTTATTAAGTTCATCGTTCAAACGCGTGTGAGCTAAGATTAAAAAAAAAATTTGGAAGTTCCTTCCTTTTATAATTTAAGATATTGGAAGAAAGTACTGTTTAAGGGCTTCAAAAGTAATAGATGGGCAAGCGATTCAGTTAATCGCCCATAAATATATTCACGAAAAACGTTTGGAAGGTAATATCATCCCTAACGTCCTAGATAGAAAAAAAAATTGAGTGCCTTTATTGTTTTCTTTAGTCAGATGCTTAGGACAATTTGCCCCTAACCCAAGGACGTGATTTTTTTTTTCAAAAGTGCATTATTTTTGAAATGCGTTAACGCTTACGCGCATGTGGTCCAGCATTTCGTTTTTTGAGCGCTATTTGTAACGCTAATTGTTTTACCCCTAAATTTAGTAATTGCCTAATATCAGGAGGCGCGCATATTTTGGTGAAAAAAAAACAAATCGGCCATATCTTTTAAAAAAGGATCCATTACGATTTAAGGGGCAAACAATTTGTAATAGCGCCCACCATAATGGTTATTTAGGCTAATTAGCATAAAAACGCTATGGCCGATTGTGTTTTTTTCCCAAATATGCGAACCTGATATTTAGGCAATTACATAAATTTATGGCAAAACAATGACTTACAATTGGCGCTCAAAAAAACGAAATGATCAGAAAAATCAAGCTACCTCACTTTTTTTCTCTCTATGGACTTTAGTGATATCCATTCCCTGCCGAACGTTTTGTCCGTGATAAAACAAAAAGTAAAAGAACACGAAGACCAAAAAACTAGTACGTAACCAGAGAAAAAAATCTTAGGAACCCCCGCCCCGCCCACATTTTCAGGCTGTTGCCATGTTCCCATGCTCATATATTTCCATGTGCAAAGTGCCATTATTGACCCGAAACAGTTAAATAACTGATTTGAAAATTAAACGAAATGATGACTGCTTGTAGGCGAAGAGAAAATCAGTATTTGTGCTGCGTGTATAAAATCGCACAAAATTGAATGCGGATGTATTAATTTGGCTGATAAAGTTTGGCTAGAATATATTATTAGAAAATGACTGGCTGATATGTGTATTATTAACTATACTTCCTGCCCACGAATTCCTTTAATGAACTCACGTAAGAACACAGTGACTTCTAAGTTGAGCTCTCATCGCTCGCAAGGACAATCGGAAGGTCAAGTTCCTAAGTACCCTAGTCCCCGCGTACCGGTCCCCGTAAGATTTGGTCTTGACATTTTCATACAATGCGGTGTACTTAACCAGCTTGTCGTGGTTATTACGCCCGCTATTTGTAGTCACTATGAGCCAGTAAAATCTCAATTCCCTTGCACATTCAGTAACATTCATCACAAAACACATATACTTCTTTAGGAAGATACAAAACCCCTGTTTTTATATATATGGTTATATAAATCCCAGATCATACAAGGTCCTCATGATCAATGATGTACACGTGCAACCACTGACCTGTGTCCTTGGTGGAGGAGTATATTGTAACGCAAGTGGATTAAGATACGAACTTTTAATAAAATACTTGAGCTCGGCGAAGCATTTGGCACAAAACGCATAAGCTTGCTCTGCCCTTTCGCAGAGGACTGAATTTTTTTTTGTTCATTGTATATTAGAAACGGTCATACCACACAATAGGTATACATAACTGTTATTTTCTCAGAGCCCCCCCCATTTAAAAGATTTCAATGAGAACGGTCCATAAATTCTAACACAATCTTGAGGCATTAAGAACGGGTCTCCGCTGAGGTAGCGATTTTGAATATGAGAAGAGAGCTTAAATTTCATTGTCCGTCGTTTAAAATATAAACGAATCAGAGCAGAAACTTTGCAATATATTTATGGGCTATCAACTGAATCGCTCGCGCCCGGGGGGGCGATTGCCTAGTTGAGGCCTTAAACATACTTTCCCTTAAATATCATAAATTATAAAAGGGCTGAAAACTTCCATCTATTCTAGCGTAATGACCTTTTTTAATGTTAGTCACACAGCTTAACGAGTGTTCATTTAACCCGATGGAAGTACTAAGAAAAGTTGACCACACTTTGTAAGATGTGTTGTAAAGTATGTCCGCAAAATCAATACGGCCTACTCTTTTTGGCATGTCGATTTGGAGAAAGTAAGCCTTGAATAGTTTATTGTAGTTCGTCTGTAGTTTTCTTGGTCGATCTTATCAGTGCCAAGGCCGACACTATTAAGTAGTTATAGGGTCTTGCACACGGCATGTCAATAGGTTATCTTGACCAGACCTCCTCCAACCAACCCCAGCATGCAGATACTACAAAGAATCACCTGTAGAAATACTGTGACATGTTCGCGTGAACCAGGTGCATGCTTGTATATTTGGCATCCTTGATTGAATCTGGAGGGCAAACAAAGTCCATTCAATAATATTTACCTTCCAGGCAGGGCCCAATATCTTGGGGATGAAATTGGATTAGGGCTCAATTGCTCTGCTCTCACACTCGATACTACTTCCCGGTAACTCAGGGTTCCCAAGACGATCGGAACCGCACCTTTCAATGAATTTTCTCTGCTATCAGTGTTAATTAACATACAATGAAATTGTTTACTTCTGATGTTAATAATGACGTAACCATATAATCCAATCATAAATACTGTTACACAATGCTACTACCCAAAGATTAATGTGGACCTGTATTTTTGTTAATTAATTAACAATCTTGCAACCAATCTTTTCAATCAAAATTGTATGAGGGTACCAAAATCATGGGTATCAATTTTTAAAAATGTGTTCTTGGATGTTTTCTTTCTAAGGGTAAAGGTTTTATACCGGGGTCTCTTGAATATAACAGGGGCAAAATGCTTTTAAGTATACGATCATTTCAGTACTTTCAGGATTACAGAAATGGTATAGTGGTTGCCCTAACGGGTTATAGTGCAAGATCAAGTTCACACTAAGTGGGGGGGGGTAAAATTTCAGATTCATCTGTTTGTTTTGGGGTAAAATTGGTGCAAATTGTTCTTCATACTGTACAGACGCTTAAAAGTAACAGGTCGCGTTGTTCATGATTTTGACGATAATTAAGAGGGCAACTATGGCCGTGGTCCACAGGGTCTTATGAGAGCACCAGTCATATCTGTAAAAGTCCCACTTTGAAAAGTAAAACCGAATCTATATACCCTTTTATTTTTAGTATTACCCAATGAACGATTAAAACCAGAATTTTTAAAAACTCGACCAGGTCTATAAATAATGACCTTGAAACTATCTCGAGCCTATTGTACTAAAACATATGTCGTATATGCAAACTTTTTTTTAGAAACCTGTGAGCAACCGACAATTGGTATAACAGTTTAAACACTTAACACTTTTAATTGTTTCCCCCTATAACAAAATTCCCCCTTATACAAACCAAGAACACATTTTAACACTTAAGTGACCAGGGGGGTGTTTCCCTCTAGGGACCCCAAAATTTGTTTTCGCTCTGGGCCGCTTAACGCGTGGATTTTTTAAATGCCTTCTTTTCATACCAAAATAATTAAATCGGAATCGGGCCCAGCCGTTAAAGAGATAATTAGTGGGGTCCCATGAACCCCCCCCACCCTGGGCACTAACGGAGTCATTTGAGAATATCACCATAAAATAAGTTTTCAAATGTTGATGTAAGCGCAAGGCTCATTTGAATTTTCCGCTTTTTTTTGCCCAATTTTTCGCGTGTTTAGAAACAATGTTTTGGGCCCTATTGCACCCAAAATAACAAATCGCATTTTTTATTGCTGATCTTTTGGGGTTGTCCTTATGCTCCTTCACATGTGGTATTCATTTCGTGCAACCGTTCCCTTCGGAAAGTGTTTTCCTGTAGGGGGGGGGGGGTCCCTGGAACCCCCCCCCCCCCCCCGCACCAACGGGAGTGAAAACCCCTTGGTATTAAGTTTAAAAATGACCCCATGATTTTCAGATTCTCCATGAATTCTTTATAGAACAACATTGTTGTCAACATTGTATATGAATAAAAATAAACCAAACATTTAATACTTTCCCAGTACTAAAGCTTGTGAGACTAGTCACATTTTATTTTTACACTATTCTACAGAACACTGTACTAAGAACACACTAACATTGGAATTAAATATGTGACGCTCACACTCAATGACTAGTATCAGTAACAGCTGAACAGTATAAACAATGTATGTGCTGTACACAGAAGTGAGAACCGTGTACCACTGCAGTAGATTCATTCAAAATCTTCTTTGCAAAGAAAAAACAACATTGATCCCAATACGGAATTACAGTCCTTGCATCATTCCTGCGTATTTATGGGCTGCTGTGTGGACTGCCCGCGAAATTTAGAAGAGAACTTTGTAGACAATTTTGATTTCGTTTTCGAATAAACGTAAAATTTCAACTCATTACCCAGAAAGAAGCTGTCATCATTCACTACCTTCAGTTTATTCATGATTATGTACATACCAATCACTGCATGTTGAGAAGTTTTAGAGAACTTGCAGACTTTGGGTCTTAATTTTGAACTCCACTTTCTCTAGTCTCCTAACGCATAAAAGCCACACAACCTACATTTAATCAGTTATTTGACAGCGCGAGCACGATAGTTATTTCTGATCGGTCGGCGATTGGACGAGAGTTCACGCCATATGGCTTATTTTACACGAGAAATAACAAATTCGCGGTGACCTCAATAATTGGTCTGAAGACGCTCCATTGTTCCGATTTTCGGTCGAAATGTATTTCATTAAAAAGATGTATACCGGTTGCTGAAGATAGCCGGAGACATTAATTATCAATCGTTCTGTTTACCACCCACAGGCGCGCCTGATTGTTGGGCTTATAATTTCAGGTGAGGGCTAATTATATAAAAGCTTAACTGCACAAATATCATTTTTTAAAAATTAAAAAAAAATCGGACCATTTGTAAACGTTGTCCTCTCATAGCTGGGAGACCTGATCTATTACATTCCCTATTAACAAAAACCTATAAGTCATATATAAGAAACTTATACTTTGTATCTTGCACAGATGAATAACATAGTATAATATTTGAAGATTGACCACTTTTTATTTTTTACCCCTGTACAAACTTCCCCCTTATTCCACACTTCCATTGTAGAGATTTTCCTCCTTCGGTTTTTACTATGTTCTTACTGATACCAAATACACACGCATAATACCTTTTGTAGAGCTTTTGTACACAAGGGGCACACAAGTATATCGTCGGCCGCGTCACAAACTGACGTTAGTTAGTAGTTTACTGTAGGAACCCATGTTCAATTAAACAAGTAAACCTAAAAAATAAATGGCAGGAGACTTTATGTTGTGCTTATATGGTAATCGAGTTCATTCTCACCTTAGTAATCAGCAAAGTAATGCAGAAACAATTTAGTGTTCCTTATCGCACATGTTTTTACGCAAATTAATTAATGTTTGGCCCCTAGTTTTTATGAACATTTTTTTCAGTTTTTTTATTGTTGATGTCCTTCTAACATTTGGGTGGATTTTCTAACTTCTTTTAGGAAAGTGGTTTAGTCAGCATTGGTCCCTAGGACCCCCCCCATGCACTACGGAAGTGCAAATCCTTATGCAGTTAAGTGTTAATATCTATATATAATATAATTTAATATATATATATATATTATATATATATATATAATAGGCGAGGAGACTATCGTCATGCAAAGTGCTCAAATGCTTAAAGCAGAGCGAGATAAATGATGAACCTGCTGGAACGGTAGTTGATACTCGGAGTTTCACGCCTTGTGCGATCATCATCAGAAAACTGGCTGCTATTCGGTGATGCGGAGGAATATATAGCGTTGTTGCGGACGTCGTATAGGAAGTTGGTGGTCGTAGAGGGCGACATGAGATGGAAGATGACAAATTGCGGGCGGCGGAGAGGTATGGTAGTCGCATTATCCTTGGTGATGCTGGAGTGGTTTGCTAAGTAGAATTTTGTTCTCGTGGCGGCACTTGGATATCATTTCGGGTCGCTTGTTGATAGTCTTGCGTTTGTCGGTATTGATGATGGCCAGCTTCTAGGTGAGGCAGAGGTCGCATTTCTTGTTCCGCTGGGGTACGTCGGTGCGGTCGGCGCTGGATCGATTGACCATGTGATGTCGTAGGGTTGTTTGTCCTTCTTGAGCTGCCACACGTACGTGGAGAGTTCTGTGCTGTTCTGGTGCTTTTCATTTTCTTAATGATGGTCTTGTGGTTGTTAATCTATCTGAAAGGTGGTTCCGTCAGTCGATGTTAAGCCTTGGTTAAGTCCTGTTCCGTACTTTGACGTCGGCGCTGTAGATGATGTTAGTTTTCAAACAGTTGCCTTGTAGGTTAGTGGGCACAGGTCCTTGTTGCGGACAGTTGCTTCCATGTTGTGTAGGTTGATTATCCTTTGCGGCGATCTTCTTGTTGTGTGTTTTGATGATGCTGGCGACGTTGGGCATGCCGCTGTAGACTGATCTTGACGGTGTTCGATTTGAATATCGTGTTGAGTTTGGATCCGGTTGGGAAATGTTTGTCGATGAGTTTGAGAAATGATCGTCCGATGTTGGTGGATAGTTCTTTGCTGAAGGGCGGGTTATTAAACCAGATGGTGGTTACGTTTACGTTGCGGGTCTCCTGTGCACGTTCTCTGTATGTGAGGTCTCGTTGTATCCACTGGTTTTTCAGAGCGGCGTTGTAGAATGCTGATGCGTTGTTGAAGTTATATCTCTGTTGTATGAAATATCTGATATACCTCTGCTTATGGAGGCTGGTAGCTTGTCTTTGATGTTTGGTGGGTGGTGGAGGGAGCGATGTGGATGTAGATGGTCGGTCGTTGGGTTTGCGGTATGGGGAGTATATGACGTTGTCCAAGTTGAGTGTGATGTCGAGGAAGTTGGTGACTGTCAGGTTGCAGGGACGATGTGATGTTGAGGCCCCAGATCTCTGAATGTCTTTATGAGGTCTTTCCTGATTCTGTCGGAAGCGGTGCCGGATGTTCCGGTTTTTTAAAAACTGCTAAGCAGTCGTCTATGATATATATATATATAATATATATATATATATATTATATATATATTATATATAAGATATTATATATATATATAGATATATATTATAATCTATATATATATAATATATATATATGCCAAAAAACAAAAAATTTTTTTCGCCTTAAAGTCCAAAAATGTCGAATTACGTCACTATATCACTATGTGACGCGGCGGACCGATATTTTTAACAAACACACACGTATACACACCGTCCCATACAAAACAATAATAACTATTCTGGTACAAAAGGAGTATCATCATTCATTATGTATTGTGCTTTTTCATCGTTAAATGAAAACGCAATCTCAATTACTCTACACCTCCCATCGGGATTACACACCTATGGAGTCGTCATCAAATACTGTTATCTCTGTCATCAGACTCGTATCAAGATCACTTTAATTACCATTAGAGGTATGAAAAAAAACGTTCAGCTAGGTTCCCAATAATCACAAAGATCCGACGATATACACATTAGTCAGGAGGAATTGTGGGTACAGGGTGGTAAGGAAAGGGAGGACAGACTTTTCTCTATTGATCCGATTTTGTCAATGATGACCTATGCTAATAATTTCTGGAGGGTGTGCCAAAATTTCGTGCAGTGGCATTTTCTGAAATCGCAAATTCATTCAAATGGGCATAATTTTATGCAATAGATCCAGGTTTTTTTAAGCACGAGGAATCTTTTGGACGGGTTATTGACGTGCTTTGATCACAACATTACCATTCAAATCCAATCTGGCCACCCTAAAAACCCATATGCCTTGTAATCATTCAAGTGACCATACTCAACAGTATCTGTGATAGAGGCATTAATTCTGCGCTCTATTCCCAGTAGGAACTAATCTGACATTTCAAGTGTGTTAACAGCTTATGGTTACCTTTTAGATCTTTAATACTAGAAATGGTCATGGCATTCATAATGTATTGGCCGTCATTTTGAATTTTAGCATGATGTCAAAACAAATACCAGAGACGAGTTATTAATGTTCAAAGACATACACTGCAAATTTAATTTACACTTTAATAATCATTTTGGTGTTGTAAACTAAAATACAAATGTATCTTAATTTATGGTTTTAAAGAAGTTAAAAAGGCAGCCACATTGGCCCATCTTAAACATTGATGCTAAAGAAACAGGAAATTCCAGATAAGAATGTCAATGTCAAAACTTATCCCATACTTAATTTACACCTTATAATAATAATTAGTTGATCGTGTAACTACCATATAATTACACATATTATTTTTAGAGGCGGCTATATTGGCTGCATCTTGAATTTTGAAAATGTCCATTCCAGAGAAATACCAAATAAGGGTTTCTAGTGATCAACTACGATGTATCTCATAGTGTAAAGCACAAAGCATGGATATAGACACGGGATCAAGCCTCTAAACTGCAAAAATGTGCAGAACACTTGACCGTGTCCGGTATGAGTTAGAAATGCATTTCGAGGGTGGTAAAGTAGTAACCTTGCAGAGTGTGATCAATTGTAACAGATTTTAAAACTTTAAGGGATTTTAGTGATTTTGGACATCGGGTAGCAGCCTATTTGATTTTAAAAAAATGCATGTAACAATTGCAACCCTCCCAGAAATTATCGGCTTAGGTCCTAATGAACTAAAATCTATCATAGAAAAAGTCTGTACTTCCTTTCAATCCTTAATGCTGTGGGCATCTAAACTTCCACCTGCCTGGACTACATGCCAATACGACCGTTTGTGATCGTAGTTGTTCCGATTATGTTTATTGTGTTCTCTTCTTGATATGAGAGCCTGGTCGCTTGCACATATACCCCATCAAGTACCGTTGGAAAACGAACTTTTTTGGTTTCGTTTTGTTATATTCTTGGAATGAAATTGATTTGAGGGCTCAAATTTCAGGACGATAATGAGAAAAATAAAAGCCCTTTCATCCGATGTCCCAAATCAATACTTACTTCCGACTAAACGGGGGCGGGTGTCCCAAAGGACGATCGGAACACGCACTTATATTTCGTGTTTGAAAGGTATTTCTAGACCCTGTCTCAAGAGTTCCGGTTATATTATTTCGATACTTTAATAACTCCAAGTAACAAAATGTACGTGCAGTCATGCATGTTTATGCCACCTTTTTACGAGTATCTGTCTTTCTCAAACTCAATGGTTTATACGGTAATATATCATGGAGAAGATACGATTTCGCATATTTCTTTTGAAATGTCATTTTTTATAACGGTAATGGTCACTCTCGAATTTCCAAAAAGCAGTAGTATTAATGTCACACGAGTTAACATAGTAATGCATTAGGTCTGTGATTTGTTAAATTGTTGAAAAAAAGGTTTCGGGGGATGTAATACTCTATTCAATACCACTTACTACATGTCAAGAGGCTTCTTGTCAACAAATAAAAAGGTAAGTACTTGAAGCCTTTAAAGCCTTGGTTTTCCATTTATTCATTACCTTCTGATAATTAAAGAAAAAATATGCTTCATCAAAGGAGCTGGTTGTTAAGAGCTTGTTGTCATCGATAAAAGTAAATACTTGGCATGCCTCTAAAGCCAGATTTATACGCCTTGGTTTTCCAAATATTTCATTCCAATCCATTTTTAAAGCAAAAGTTATGCTTTATCAAAAAATAGAATGCAAACTCGAATTAGTCCGATTTCTGCCTAAAAGCATCTAAAATGTCAAAAATAAGTGACGTACAATCTGTTCCGGGACTTACGTTCTCATCCATTTTCTTCTTTTTTCAAACATAAACAACATAAATATTGCTCATGACATGAAGAACATAATATACACCGTGCATTAGCTGACATCTGAAACACATTATTGGAATTCGACTTCCATTATATCCCAACACTGTAATGCAGGGGTGGTGAAATCTTTATAATCCATCGAATGGGTTTCTCTGTGACTATCATCACCCGGCATATAAGTCTGTTGAGTACATGGACCTAATGGTAACAACTGTAGACAGTTCGTCGGTAAAAGGTGCAACGAGAGATTTCAAATAACAGGTGTCCCGAAAAATTGTGAAAATTCTAATTTTGGCAATGGTGTAAAGTTTTATATCAAAAACATCACCATCTGTAACGATTAAGCCGAGAACTGTTTCTTTGATACAAAAATTGTGAAGTTTCTAATTTCGTATAGGAGAAAATACGAAATTCAGCCTATGTTTTCTATTGAAATATTATAAGCGTATACAAATCACCTTTTGTTTTCATTTTAAGTTATTTCTGTAACCAAATAAAAGGTAGGGGATCCATTGAGCATCTAATCTATATGAAATCACTGCATATCATAGAAAATATCGATGACTTGAAATCTCTCGTTGCACCTTTAAGTTTAAAGCGATTTCGATTTGCTTATTAAGTGCATCAACAACATTTCTGGCCATGTGTTTGAATGTGATTTTAACATTAACTTGGATGCATAAACTGGTAGAACGCAATGGTGTTGTGGTACAAATAGAGTATCTTCATCATTAATTTTGGTGCTTTTCATCTTCTAAATGAAACGCAATCTCGAGTTACTCTACACCTCCCATGCGAGATTAACAACCTATAGGTTACATACCACTAACTCACTTATACACAGTAGTCTATGGGAAAAAATGGCAACTTTGAGCATGTTTCTTTCACTTTTAGAACTCTCACAGAGGAAATACAACAACATCACCCCAAAGTACAAGCTAAAATTACCAAATAACCAAATTGTGAACATATGATGACCAGAATTTTTTTTTAGTTACGAATCACCAAACTAGCCCGATGTCAGACCGGCAACCCAAAATACTCTATATTCGCCAAAGCTAGTAATTTGCCAATTGATGTGAAATTGATGACCGCGGAGTAAATTGTAGCAAATTTACTGTCCAAATACCGCTTAGTTTGAGAAAACATACCAATCTACCATGTCAATCATGAAATTTCATCACTTTCTTAATATAACTAGTGCATTTTCAGACATTTTAAAACACTTTTTCAAGATGCCATGCAAGAAAGTAGTCCACCCAAGAATTTTGATCCTTACGGCAGCCAGGTTAGTGGTGTATAACCTATAGGTCGTCATCGAATACTTGTCATCTCTGTCATCAGACTCGTATCAAGATCACTTTAATACCATTAGAGGTATGAAAAAATAGCAGAGAGTTCTCAATGTACAATCACCAAGGTTCAACGATATACACATGGTCAATACGATCGTAGTGATCAACACTTTGCATATTCTTGAAGATGAATGTTATGAGTGTTTAATATTTCGATGCTTTGAAAGTGTTTTTCTCTATCTACCCTGTCCCAAGAGTTCAGGCTATATTATTGCGTTATTCTTAAACAGCTGTGAAAATGTCAGCAATTTCATTGGCTGATGCCCCTGTTCGATTCGACAATTGAACCCAGGTATTACGCGCTGCGTATTGACGTTATTTTTTAGGTTGAAGCGCTCGCGTCATACCGCGTTTTGCTACATTCGCGCGCGCCTGCCAACTTGGCGTTATATTTCATTGCGTATGATCGTTGCGTTCAACGGGTTGTTCGATCGTTTTCACTGGGTGGTGGCAGTCCATTCTTGTTGTAATTAAGCCGTGAAGTATCGCGAAATTGATTTAAAGATGACCTTATATGTTAAAGCTATTTAAGAATGAGAATAAAGGTATGGTTTTGGGAACCGGTGTAGAAGTAACCATTGTCCGGCGTACTCATAGTCCGGGAACAATGGTCAACAATAGGGCAATCGATTCAGTTGACTCTTTACGCAACATTAGTTTCACGCTTTATTCCGTTATCGTCTATGGAGCCCCGGACTATGACTCCCACCGGACTATATCTGCTTTCACACCGGTACGCCGAATTGAAACCGGCGACACCATTATATTTGCGTGGAAGAACTCGGACTCCGGCCTCGTTCTTCCACTTAAAATAATGGTATCGCCTTGGTTTTAATTCGTCGTAAAGAGAGTACTGGTTCTCAAAATCATACCTTTATTCTCTAACTTTTTACTATCCAAGTAACAAATTGTACGTGCCGTCATACATATTTTATGACGCCTTTTTACTAGTATATATCTATCTTTCTCAAACTCAAAGGTATCCGGTAGTATCGCATATTTTTTAATATGTCACTTTATTATATTCGGTAATGAGTCACTGTCTGAATTTTCAAAAGCAGTATTAATTTTTACAAGGGTTAACTTGGTAATTGCATTAGGTCTGGGATTTGTTAAATTGTTGAAAAAAAAGTTTCATGGACATGGACTGTAATTACTCCATTCAATACCATATTATAAATGATTATACACATAAAAATAGAGTATCCTAAAACAAGTCAAGAGCTTGAAATTTTAACTACTTGGTTCTCCAGGTAGACAAGGGTGAACGTTTATTAATCTCTCCCTGGAGATGGCCAGCGCACAAAAGTGTTGACAAAAACAACCCATGTGCGCTTGGCCAGATTCGAATCGACGACTATCGTATTACTAGCACGGCGCTCTAGCTGAGCTATCAAGACTGGGTTCACCGCTGGTAGAGGAGCGATAGATATCATCCAGCGAAAGATTAATAAATGTTCATCCTTGTCTACCTGGAGAACCAAGTAGTTAAAATTGCAAACAAATATAAATTGTACATTAGTCCAATAATTGTATGATTTGACCCCACACACATTGCAACAGAAACAATTTTGGTGTTAATATACTCTGAAATAGTCCAAAAAAAATATATTAAAAGTCTACCAAAATCAACCTAGTGGAAAATGTAGAAATAAGGGGGCAACGTTTATACAGAGGTAAAAAATTAGAATTGTTCGAATTGATTTAAATGATGTACCAATTTATTGGGCTACTCCTAAGGTTTAAAAAAGGTATAGTTTGCCCTATCTACGCGATATAGTTTTAGTACAATAGGCTCATAACAGTTCAAGGTCATCCTGGGGTAAAATTCATAGAATGGTCCGATTTTGACCGGACTGGTTGTAAACTGTTAAATTTGTCCCACTAGATAAGTAAATGTAAATAGATTCTTTGTTTGAACTTTCTATATAAGAATTACAGAGCTATGACTAGTGACCTCCCATAGACCCTATATCCCCCATTCACATTTTGCGTTCCAATTATGCAACGAATATTATAGATGGTGCAACCAGTATATTTTCGGGTTCTGTACCATTAGACGAACAATTTGACACCATTTTTATAACGAAAGGATATATCTGAAAATTTACCCTCATTGTGACCTTGAACCTATTTTGACTCATAACTATTGAACTACAACCTGCAGATATGGCAAACTATACCCTTTTTTAATCCTGGAAATGTAACGAACAATTTGGCATACTTTTCGACGCGTTTTGATGCTTTTCATATTTTGACCCCTGTATAAACCTTACCCCCTTACAAATATATGTTCCACTCCTTTGATTTTAGTAGACTTTTGATATGTTGTTTTTAAAGGTATTCTCAATACAATTCTGTTGGAATTGATTCTGTTGCAATTAGTGTTGGGTTAAGGCAGCATTCATTCTATTTTGACTGGCCTACATGTAAATATACCTTTCTGATGGTCAATGCGATCTTAGTGATGGGTAATTTAGAGAACTCGACTCTTTGCACATTCTTAAAGATGAATGTTATGAGTGTTTAAAATGTTGATGCTTTGGAAGATATTTCTCTAACCTGTCCCAAGAGTTCCTGCTATAATATTATTTCGTTACTTTAATATCATCCAAGTAACAAAGTGTACGTGCCGTCATACATGTTTTATGCCACCTTTTTACGAGTATATATCTGACTTTCTCAAACTCAAGGGTATCCGGTAATATCATTGAGAAACGATTTCGCATATTTCTTGAAATGTCACTTTTTTATAACGGTCACTCTCTGAATTTTCAAAAGCAGTATTTAAAATTGCAAACAAATATAAATTGTATATGTAAATATACCTTTCTGATGCTATCCGCAAGGAAAGCGATGGATACTTTTAGGACCTAACACCTATAGATACACCCCAGTCTTGATAGCTCAGTTGGTTAGAGCGCCGTGTTAGTAATAGGGAGGTCGCCGGTTCAAATCCGCCTAAGCGCACATGTTTTTTTCAACACTTGTGTGCGCTGGCTATCTCCAGGGAAAGATGAATAAATATTCATGTCCCGAGCTTGTTGTCAACAATAAAAGTACATACTTGGTATGCCTTTAAAGGCAGATTTATACGTCTTGATTTGCCATTTATTTCATTCCAATCCAGTAATTAAAGCAAAAGTTATGCTTCATCAAAAAACAGAATACAAAATCGAATTAGTCCGATTTCTGCCTGAAAGCATCTAAAATGTCAAAAATAAGTGACATACAATCTGTCCTCGGGACTTACGTTCTCATTCATTGTCTTGCTTTTTCAAACATAACATAAAATTCAAATATTAATCACGACATAAAGAACATAATATATAGCATACTCAAGCCGTGCATTAGCTGACATATGAACTACATTATTGGTATTCGACTTCCATCATATCCCAAAACTGTAATGCAGGGGTGGTGAAATCTTTATAATCCTTCGCATAGGTATCTCTGTGACTGTCATTTCAGCTCCGGTGTATACGTTTGTTGAGTACGTGGACCTAATGGTAACAACTGTAGACAGTTTGCGGTTAGGTGTAAAGCGATTTCGATTTGCTTAATGCATCAACAACATTTTTGGCCATGTGTTTCAATGTAATTTTAACATTAACTTGGATGCATTCATAATCTGGCAGAACGCAATGGATTTGTGGTACAAATATAGTATCTTCATCATTCATTATCGTGCTTTTCACCTTCTAAATGAAACGCAATCTCGAGTTACTCTACACCTCCCATGCGGGATTAACAACCTATAGGTCGTCATCGAATACTTGTCATCTCTGTCATCAGACTCGTATCAAGATCACTTTAATATCATTAGAGGTATGAAAAAACACAGCGAGTTCTCAATGAATTACCACCAAGTTCAACGATAACACGTGTCAATAATACGATCGTATTGATGTGGTAACCCCAGTTGGGCAATTGACGCGGAACGCGTCGAAAAACGTCGAGAGTTTTTAGAAATTACAACCACTGTTTTGTCGAAAATTAAATGCGAATCGATTTGACGTCGTTCTTAAAACCTCGATCAATTTCAATTTTCGCCGTCAATTTAATAAAAGCCGTCCGACCTGTTTTCGACGTGCCAACGTCGTTTCGTCGTCGACGTCGCTCTAACGCTATTCCCGCTTTGACAATGTTAGGATAACTCGGTGTTTTGCACATTCTTACGAATGAACGTGGTCCCCCACCGAAGGCGATGATCCTGTGGCAGAAAAACGCAAACGGATACGATCTAAAGACTTTTTGTAATTGTATTCAACAGCTGCTTAAGAATTCTTATTACAACCAGCTTTCTCTTCATTCCATTAGAGTTTTTCGGAACTAGAGATAGATGCCATGTTGTTGCGTCTGGCCAAATGAAGGGGGCTACCTGTTCATTTATAATGTTGTGGCGCATCCCCCGGGCTTCCGAAGACGAAAAACAACTGCGCAACAAAAAAACGTGATCTACCATTTTGATGGCTCTATGACGTTCATCGTTACGTCACCGGTGTCATTTAAATAACTAAAATTCGCTTTATGGTTCAGATGGCATCAGTTTCGTATGTTTTTCAGCATTTCCAAGCCTTTTGAAACATTCTAAAGCGTTCCATTCGATACAATGTCGCATATGACTACAATCATGATATCTGGGGGGCATTTTAGGTCACTACCCTGGTATTTTTCTACGAAGTAATTAGAGTGTTCCGTCAAAGCCTAGTCGTGTGCTGCGTCACCTACGTGGTTCCGGGAACATCGGTCTAGAGTCGGTTGAGGGTCAGTATGAAAATATGTTAATAGGCGCTTTTGGACAGACAACTTCCTCTCAGCATTCCCCTTACCCTACGGCTCAGACTTTATCTTATGAAATATAAACACAAGAAGCGTTCTTATGAGCGCCAGTGGGTAATTCTCTCGATTGGAAGTACACACGCTTATTATAATGGTAAGACGTTTCCTGAGCGGTAGAAAAGAATGATTTTTCCAGAGAAGAAAATATTCACCAAGGTACTGTCTGTCCAATTAATTTAGATGCCTGATTTTATTTAATTTAATTTAAAAAATCGTACCTTCTGATAAAAAGCCATCAATGGTATCTTTTGGTACTTTGGAGCTAAGGAAACGTTTTTCTATAACGAAAGAATGAGTCAATTTTCACCCTCCAATCTATTGAATCGGGATTTCAATTTCACCATCGTTTTTGCAAATGATCGATAAAGGTTGTACCATTACGAATTACGTACGTTTTGTTGACGAGTCATTGACTTCACGTTGAAGGTTGTAAATGTTGTCGTCGGAGGAGATGACCCACGGTCAATATTGTTCGCCACTGGTATGAATATACTGCCGACTTTGTCAACAGGATCATATTTGCAATGACTTTCCTCCCACATACAAACAACTGATCTTCTATACAATGGATTGCTACACAACAAAACTCTATAATTTGGATTAGTGAAGCAACCGGCGGCATCTTCGTATACCCAAGCAGTATCATTCCAAAGACCACCTGCCCTGGTTAACAGAATAATTCTCGGTGCCTATTTGAGGACACGCCAACACATTACGCGCGGACTTTCAAATACATTTTGAGCCCCTCACTGAATTGCTGTACTGTTTTTGTTGTTTACCACGTTTCAATTGAAACAATTTTGTGTAATGGCCCGGCTCTAACATCCTGCTTGGGCGCTTTCGGGATTAGCAGATATTGGTCAGTGGATTCAAGGTTACCAGTGGCCAGGTTACTCGCAGATATGTGAATGTGAACGAGTCTTTCTACCAAGTCTCTATTGTCTGTAAAACATCACTGAGGGGTCTGGACTACGAGATGTCATAATGCTCATCCGATCCCCTCTGATTGCATCTGGCACTATTGTACTAGCTCCATCTCTTGATAGAAATAAGCAAGATTCCACCAGATGCAATCAGAGGGGATCGGATGCGCATTATTATCTATCAGGTGAAATAACTATATAAGGTAATCGAAATCGGGATTTTAATGTTATTCTGATTAATTTAACATACACGACACGAAATCAGAGCCGCATGCCGCTACTAGATTGAAACTAAATCAAGACAAATCAGAGTATCACAAAACTCAAAACTCAGATTAATGAGTTTTTTTGGGATATGTTCCAACACGTTGTTGATCTCAAAACCCCAGGAAATGATCCCTTTTCATTGAGACAACAGTAAAGGAAGGTAGAGAATAAAAATTTTTGCTTCAGTGGCAGCGTTCATGCGTTCTTTAGGTGAATATGTGGGTGATGAGGGAATGAAATAAACTTGCTTAACTAAATGTATCAAGAAGAAGTGCAAAGGATCATACTGGAATCACTAGTCAGGAGGAATTGTGAGCACAGGGTGGAAATGGAGTGCAGACTTGTCTATTATCGCTTTGTCAATGTGAACTAAGCTAATAATTTCTGAGGGGTGCAAAATTTGTGCAGTGCCATTTTTAGAAAGCCAATATGGACCGCTATCACTCTCAAATTCACTCAAATAAATGGCCATAATTTTATGCAATTCGATCCAGTTTTATAAGCCACGAGGAATCTTTTGGACGGATTTGATCACAACATTACCATCAATCCCATATGCTACATAAAACCCAATATGCTCTGAAATCATTCAATTTGACAATAACTCATCAAGTATTTGGGAAAGAATTTAGTATTCTGCACCGGCTACGAATTCGGCATACGTTAACGGAATAACACGCCATGCTAAAGGTGCCGAATTTAAGTGGTGGCAGAATACTAAATTCATCCAGTATTTGTAAATAGAGGCCATAATTTGTTGCTCTATTACCCAGTAGGAACTAATATCTGACATGTCAAGTGTGTTAACAAGCTTACCGATCAAGTGTGATGGCAGTCAATATGACTGAGCCTTTTAAGATCTTTAAAACCATACCAAAATTGTCAATACTTCATCATATATTGATTCGTCACTTGAATTTTAAGCATGTTGTCCACAAACAAACATACAAGAGACGCGTTTATTAATGCCAAAGGATACTCATACTTTAATGTAACCTTAATGCTCATTTTGGGTGTTTTAACTAAAATAACCAATACAGAGTATGTAATTTATAGGTTTAAAGACAGGTAAAAAGGCAGCCACATGGCCCCCATCTTAACCTTTTGCATGTAAAGAAACAGAATTCCAGATAAGAATGACCAATGGTCAAATACTTATCCCATACCTTAATTTAATCTTTTTACTATAATTAGTTGATGTAACTCATATAATCACACATTATATAGGTTTTACTATTTTTAAAGGCGGCTGTATTTGCTGCATTATTGGAATTTGAAAATGTCCATTACAGAGAAATGCCGTAAGGGTTTCTATGATCAAATAATGTATTCATAAGTGTAACATAAAACATGCAGATTAGAAACTGGAATCAAGCCTCTTAACTGCCAAAATGTGCAGAACACTTGACGTGTCCCCCACCCATGATGCGTTGGAAAGCATTATAGAGGGGTTAAAGTAACACGTGCAGAGTGTGATCAATTGTAACAGATTTTGAACACCTGAGAACCACGATTTTAGGTCTTCAGATGTATTCAAGTAGGCGGATATAGGTATAAGGAGGAGTTAAGATCATTTTAATGATCACGAGGAATATTTGACTTTTGATAGCCATATTGGATTTTGGTGGAGAAGTAATGATAAAATTACATTACCAACACTTATCGTGCCTAACAACACCGGAGTAACGAGAGATAGTGTCTGTCTCTCGGAAATACTTAAGGGATTTGTATGTGATTTGGATTGTGGGTAGCAGCCATATTGGATTTCAAAACAATGGCACTGTAACAAATTTTGGACACACCCTCCAAAAATATTGGCTTAGGTCCTAATGAACTCAAATCTATCAATAGAAAAAGTCTGTACTCCATTTCATGCCATTAATGCGTGTGCCCAGAATTCCACCTGACTACAAGGGCGAAGTTCCGAAATCATGTGATCCATACCAACTGCTCTCACAGGAATGCATTGACACTCTTTCTTCCAATCATCGATAACTGTCACCCTGCAATAGCTACAAGGATCTTTCAGCTATCTACTCCGCTGATCCAGAAATCAATTCCTCACATGCGACAACGTGGCAAATGTGGCGTTGATAGTCGGGTCGTGTGGTTGGTTCAGTTGGAATCGAACCGCTGCTTCGCAACATCAGGATACTTTGCTGTTACAGAGGCTGAACGTCGATGTGTGATACCGTTACTACAGTGGAGGAAAAAAAACATAATCAGAATCAAAAAATATATTAAAATGTTAAGATATTTTTGCTCAAATGTTGCTGTTATAAAGAGGGATAAACAGGCTTTAAGGAACGTTTATTTGGTGTCGATTTGGACTTTTGGAGGAAGAAGTAATGCCTATTTTGCTGAGAGACTTAAAAATCCTGTTAGGCCGATTTTGACCGCCAAATAAGATGCATCGTTTACATAGAGTAACATGTCTCAGCAGTGATTTGAGTAAACACATATAAAACCAACTTAGTGTTATAAAAATAGAAGGTAGGAGAATAATTGAAGGAATAAAAAATATATCCGGGATTAAAGAGAAAAATGCTGAGTGAAATGACATGTTCAAATATTTCCAAATAAGAAAGTCAAGATAGATGGTGTAAGAACCACAGTTTACTTGGTTCAGCAAGATTTCTGGTTTTAACCTACAACAAAGACTTGGGAGCCAAGTGCAACACCAAAGAAGGTTTTGGTTACGCCTTGAGAAAAAACCAGTGCGAGATTGAATTTTTAAGTTTTATTCCAATTTATTTACAGAAAATTTAGCTTTAGTTCTCGCAATGATGGACGCTCGAGTATGAGTGTATTTGTCCAATATAATTATCCTTAGAGATGAAAACAAAAAATTCCTGAGCAGTTTGAATATGTTCATTGAACTGAGACCTTGATAGGAGTGATTTTCAATTATGACATCCTTATGATGAACACATTGGTAATTTTAATTTGTTTGAAGATAAGTTACTATTAATTATGTAAAAAATAAACCGTTGTAATTCAAATGATATGTTTGTGTCGAGAAGAAAGCGATACCATTTTAAAGCAATGTGTGACATATGCCTTTGCTATTATACTATATGGTCTAAGTCGGTGTCAGTTTCTCCGCATTGTATGGCTAAACTCGGCCAAACGGGCAATTTTTAGGTCTCTCCGCACAAATTGACATATTTTCTGGAACCCCTAAGTCCGAAAGACACCAAATACAAAAATCTACTGATAGCCTGTTTATCCCTGTAAACAACCAAAGCAAAAACGTTCAAGCAAAAAGAACGTTTAAACCTTGAAAATAAAATCTTCCTGAATGTAGGGTTTTTTATTGACTCACACTGTACACCTCAATCGTTCAAATACTGAGTAACTGTATGCATCTGTGGTCAAGAAACGAAACCAAAGGTGATCCCTCTTCAATTGATAATTGTGTTTCCCCAGTGTCTGAGCTTGGACTGTGGGTCTTACAATTACAATGCACCATATTCAAGTCTCACAATAATCGAGCTTTGCATACGTTAGGGACCACCAACTGTAAATGGTCATCAGTGCTTAATAAGGATCAATTAGTCTGCGACTTGAACTGGCACTTTTTCACAAAGCATGAAATCCTTCATTTGCTCTCCAAATTATTGGCTAAGGCCATTGGAAGAATCATGGACATATAGAGAGAAGGACAACCAATGCGAAAACCCACCAATGACCTAATTCGATTACCCAATCATCTCGACAAAAGCTAGGCACTCGATGTGTATCACTGTGCATACACCAAGACCGTTTGTGATCTATATCTGATTTGCCGCGTTCGATTCAGTGACTACGGGAAAAGCTGTCCACAAAACTTAATTTGACAGGATGTTGTGACCCTGGACTGTAGGGGGTTTCTGGAAAATGACACGTACTTCAATTTCAACCATCTTTTGTGGTAAGTTGTTTTCACCAAATAGAGGAGAATTTTGTTCAGAAAAATACCGAAAACCCACCATCAAAATACGTCATTCCTTGTGGAGCTACGGGCTGTATAAAAATACCAGCTTGCATTTGGGTGATTTGTGACCCGTAATTGTTCAAAATCTTGTGAAAAATAATTGAAATGTTCCGATCACTTCGACTCTTGAGAAACGGTGTTATGAAAGTTCAATGAACCTTGTAACAATGTATAACTTCTGAAATGGTGCCAAGCGCCAGCCAACACGTGTTAATGCACATCGAAAACCCACAAAGTTGTAATATTTTAAACTTCCGGTTATGTGGAATTGTTTACCGTAGTGGCTTTTTGATAGCCGATCCGATACCATACAAAACGTACTGATTCCAATGTCAGTTTCATCTGAAATATGAAATGTGATTAATCATGATTTTACCTAAGTAAATGTGTATATATAAATTAATTAACCATGTCTTCCGAAGGGGGGGGGGGGTTTACCGCTCTCCTCTATTCTTTTGCCCCAACCAAAACCGGTGTATATAGTTAATTTATTGACCCTTTTTATGCTCCGTTTCATGCCCGCCCCCATTAAAAACACTACCGGGGTATAGAAAGGTAAAGGGTGATCCATAACCCCCCATAGGCGTAAACCCGGGGGGGATGGGGGATATATCCCCCAATATTTCGATGAGGGGGTGGTCAATAAGATCACCCCCCCCCCCAATGGTGATACCCATTCACGTGTTTTTGACCCAAAATAACCTCATATTTACCATAAGAGTTTATAAATGGAAATTTCCGCGCGCTTTGCCGCATTTTGTTCCAAATTACAATTATATTTAATGCTTTAGCTTTCTAAATGGCAAATTTTGAGCCGCGCTTGGCGCGCACATGTGCTAGTAATGGAATCTTTTCAGCAAACACCACTTTCATCCACAAATTTTCATAAACCCAATCCCCCAATGTCAAAAAGAACTTTAAGCCACTGCCCGCCCCCCCCCCCTTCAGGAGGGAAATACCAACACACGTCCAGTACGACACAGGAATATCACCAGACATTTGATTTTAGTTGCAATAGATAGCAGGTTCCTCTTCTTTCTTGATACCAAAATGGTACAACCATACGAACATAAAGCATGTCATATGACGTCATAATGTCTCTACATGATGGAAAATGTTTAAGTGTTACAAATATTATTTTTGAGCCAGTAACTTTGCAAAATATCAATGTGCACGTATTGTTAAACTGTCTTACCTTATGACAGCATCGTGACGTCATCGTTCAGTTTCTACAAATTTTGATACAATGGATAAGAGTAAAGTTAAAATTAAATTATAAGCTATACTGTAGGTCCAATTTCAGGAATTGGATGTTCAATTGAAAACAGAAAATTCAAGCACAAGGACCAGCAGCCCTCTGCTGAGAGGGTGATTACCGCATTATCTTACACCGGAAATGGTGATTTAATTACAAAAGGCGGCAACGTGATTAGGGTTTGAAAATAGTGTTGTGTTGGTCATTCCTCTATTACGTCCATGGAGAAGAATAGAGAAAAATTTTTCCACATAATTAAATAAACCTACTCAAAAAACAGATAGGGATTTTAATAAGAGGTTAAAGACATCCGCGGATTTATAGGCTAGACTTTTAAGTTTCCGTACCTTAAGCACCAATTTTTATATTACATGATACTCATAGGACTGTAACTCATGATATTTAAAAAAACACAAAAGGTCACAGACCGTCAAACAAGGCGCATGCGGTGGGAAAACATGCATACGGCAGTCAATTTATGTTAAAAAGCCATTTCGTCGTCTGTTGAATTAATGTCACCGCGACAGTTAATTATGGAAACTCGTTCTAAATTACCATAGGACACTGATTGGTATTAATTAATTTTAGGAGGTAATGTATTATTAAAAGCTTTAACCATGCAAACCAAAATATCGATTCTACCAGACACCACAATCTTGAGTGCGAACTATTTTTCAAAATGTGCTTAGTGTATCTTTAGCGATGTGAAGTGGTGGATTACGGCTGATAAGTTAAAATTGAAATGGGGAGAAACATAACAATGATTGCGTCATTTCAATAATAGATTGATGGTCATCCATTCAGTATCTGGCTTAGTCGGTCATTCAATGTGTCCTGATATATACAAACTAATTACCACCTATTATAGGTTTACAGGTTTTATACACATCTGGCAGAAAGCCTTACTCACAAAACACCTCTTTTTATCCTTGACTACTTAAATATATGACACTTCAACTCCCAATTAAGGATTGTTACCCCAGCAGTGTCTTTAAGTCGTGTCTGTCACTTATTAATAATGACCACTTATAGCTACACATAGCCACTTTCATCAGTCAATTCAGCTCTCTGTTAATGCGTGTTTCCCTAGGCCTAGCAAGTTCTTTAATCATTATCTGATAAGCTTGTAATTGTTATGCCCCTGGCCACCATCTCTTGACATTGTATGTGCATTGCATTTAATATTGTTATTCAAGTCTAAAGTTTTGAATGTTGAATTATGTTTGTCTTGCCCTCCCAAAACAGCTTAAATCTAAGACAAGAGGATATATCAGTAAAATGTGTAAACGCTAT